>JAGDQP010013411.1:0-10535 GCA_022664845.1 Lepisma saccharinum
CTCTCTCTCTCTCTCTCTCTCTCTCTCTCTCTCTCTCTCTCTCAGAGAAAGAATTCTTAACAAAAATTTGAAGAAAGAAACTTTTCGCGGTCAAGAAGCAATTGAGTTTTCTGTCTTTAATACACAAAATATAAAAATAGTTACAACTGAAAAGATTTTCTAAAAATAAAACCTTCGTTCTGAAGAACGGTAAATTCCGTCTAAATTCATCATATTAAAACAACAGTATCATAGCGTGATCATCATTAACTAGAGTGTACAAAAATAATACAAAAAAAAATGTGTGTCTATTAAAAAGAAAACTAAAAAGGGGGAGTGGGTTATTTAAATAAAATACATATCAAAAGAATAATTAAACATCACGAATATGTATCATTTAGCGCCGTTTAAATAGCATTGTTCCAAAATTAAAGTTACAAAGAACACTCTTAAGCTAAATTCATAGCATGCGAGCTGCTAACAAGAGGCAATATGTTAAGAGGCGTAACAAAAAAGCCTAACAAGAGCACTAAATTCGTATATTACTAAATTCTTAGGAATTACAGGTCCCAAGGTATTCAAACAATGTAAACACAATTAATAAATCTGTTCATTGAGTGCATAATCGACAAAATATCCACAGGAAAACAGAGCATAGATTCAGGGAAATGACAACTAATTACACATTCGATCATTCAAATTGCAAAAACAGACCTAAAGTTGAAATGACAATAACAGTAAATACTGTGTACATTATAAGGAATACATAATGTTAATTAATGAACATTTATACATACAACTCTAACAAATTACCATAAGCTATAAAAATTAATTTAATCAACAGGTAACAGTGTTCAATGCTCATACTTGCGAAAATAATATTTTCCAGTCAATACAGTGTTTTCATCGGTTCTTTGACAATGCAGTGTTGCGTACGTGTACGTAAGACGGTTTATTACTAAATTTATTACATTAAATCTAGTGATTTCTTCTTAATGGAGGTTAGTATATAAAATAAAAAAAAGAAAGTACGCACCTCTTCTACTTCTAATGTATTTTTATCGTTGCACGAAATTTCAATGTTGCTCCTACAAATTCAATCCTAGAGAGTTCAGACTTTAAGGGAAGAAAGTTCATAAGTAATTCAAGAGTTCTATCCGTTCCGATTTTTCATTTTCTATCTTGTTCATTGTTGAAATCGTTTCACTGTTATTATGCCCATAACAATGAAGCTCTTTCAACAATAAACGAGAAAGAAAATGAAAAGTCTGCACGGATTACTTATGAACTTTCTTCCCTGAAAGTTTGAACTATCTGGGATTGAATTTGTAGGAGCAGCATTGAAATTTCGTGCAACGATAAAAATACATTAGACATATACAGAGATAGTGCTGCCATCTCTTGTCGGAGATCTTGGCTTTACTTGGCCCTTAACAGAAACTTTTTCCTTCTATTGTAAGTTTAGCGTACAGTGTAAATTTAGTTTAGTATGCTACAGTAACAGCGGCATGATTCTCAGATCCACTCACACGAATTGCACAATTGGGAACACTTTCACTCGAGCGGTATTTTTAAAGAAGCCAAAGAAATTCAAGTGAAGGATATAGTGATTTCCCCTTCCTTTCCACGTTTTAAAAATATTCAAGTAGTGCGTGTGCAAGACTCTTGTAGGCTGGTCTTGGTCTTGCAGGTATGGTATTGGTCTTGGTCTTGCATTGGTATCCCTGATTTGTGTAACCAAGTCTTTGTGTTCTAAGCTACTAGTCGATTTTATCAAATGTGTGTTATGTGTTACTGAAAACTGAGTTCTGTTTTATGTGTTATGCTACGGAGAATTGAGTCTGAATAAAACAACAGTTTTTGCAGTACACTTGGTAATTGTTGGTCACTTGTAGATAAAGTAGGGAGGAATATTACTAGATGTGGGCTATGGTTTTGGATGCAACGCAAAAGTTACTTTAGAGTAAGCTAGAGGTAACAGGCGTGTGAGCTTGTATTGAGCACAGAAATGCTTCAAATTCAGCAGGTTTACTTTGATACATTTGTCCAACAGAAAAGTATTGGTCCACAAACTCGTCATCCGAGCCATCCTGGATGAGGTTTTCTAGAGTTTTCCTCAGTCCCACCAGGCGAATGTTGGAATGGTACCTTAACTCAAAGCCCTGGCCGCTAACTTCCCACTGTTGTCCCAAGCCTTAGGCCATAGATGCCTTTAGGCTTAAATCAATTCAAATTCAAATTTGTAAGTAATTATACTTTCTATCACTCTTCTGCCAGAGCTCGCTTGAGCCATGACTAGTCTCATTATCGTCAATTGTCTGGGTTTGTGGACATTAGTGCTTCTTAGACGAAAACAACAACACTAACAAGGGAACCTTTTTCGCTGTTCAGCGAGTTTTGACTTCGGACATGTTTTTGGAGTTGGACCTTATTTGAATCATATAGATAACGAAAATAACATACATAGACTCGCACTCTGTCATATATTTGTCCCGAATAAGTCGAGTCATGTAATTTGAGCGACTTTTAAGCAGTAAAATCAACCTTAAAGGTGAAACTTTATATTAACTAAATAAGTTATCAGATGCATTTCCGTAGGTACTTTTACGTGTAGAACACAAATTTCACCATGAAAATGTTCGCAAATTGAATATTTTTTATACAAACTCCAGTTTATGATCGAAAATGAACTAAATTCCATAGAAGTAATGCCGTAAAGGAACAAAGTTTCACCTTGAGTAGTTAATATAAAGTTTCACCTTCAAGGTTAATGTTACTGCTTAAAAGTCGCTCAAAATACACAACTCAACTTATTCGGGACACAAATATATGACAGAGTGCGGGTCTGTGCGTGCTATTTTCGCTATCTATATGCTTCAAATAAGGTTCGAAGTCAAAACTCGCTGAACAGCAAAAATAGTTTCCTTTTAAGGTTTAGTTAAACACAATATCCGTGTATGTTTGGTCTTCCTTTAGAACTTACCTGGAGCACGCAGAATGGTAAATAATTGGAACAGTGACTAGAAGATGACAGAGAGCACAATTCTATGGAATGTTACAAGGTAAGAACTTCAATGTCTAAATTATTTTGGACATCATTTTCGATAACCCATGATTGCATTCTGTCAAAGCTTACGAAACATAGTTGTGTGCCTAAAACAGCAAGTAAACTAAAAGTAAAATAATAAAATGTTAGTGATGTTGTTCAAATTAAAGCAAAATTGAACTTCGGTAGTTCTATTCTGTACACTTACATGAAAATAAACAATACATTAAAACATATTTCCGTTACTATTAACGCATTAAGGCAGGCAATGATACGCATAGCTTTTACTATTCCCTATATCCGGTGTAAAATTTACGTATGAAACGTATACATTTTTTAAAAGCAAGACTTGCAAGACTCTTGGATGCAAGACCAAGACTGGGCGAGCAAGACCAAGACCAGCGATACCGATGCAAGACTAAGACCAAGACCAGCGATACCGATGCAAGACCAAGACCAAGACTGGGTGTGCAAGACCAAGACCAAGACCGCTGCGGTCTTGGTCTTCCTTTTGCTCATCACTACCCCGTATTGAGCGGTACTCTATACCGAGCATTGTCTTCTCATTCTTTCTTATGCGAAGATAAATTTATTAGTGATTAGCGCGCATGTCTATTGTAACCTCCAAAATATATCGTTGTTCGAAGAACATCTGTTTTGCAGCGAATTGACAATTGTAAAATACTTGAAAATGTCCCAGATGTGTTGTGCTGTACATTTTAGTAACACGATACAAACGTGCGTTTCGAAATGGTTACTGACTGACGCACAGAACTCGGTATAGAGGGACTCTAACGGGGCCATACAATATGGTTTAGACGCTGAGCCGTAAATTTAACTTCACGGGACGTCATGCAAGTTCTCTTTATTCAATCCTGTTCTAACAAGGGAAAGTCACGATATCTTGTTGCTGAAATCCGAGTAAAACATATTGCATCTAAAGGAACATGGTGAGATATGGAGAATAACAAAATTTAAGGTGCGGTGGACAAGGGTAGCAAGGGACAAGGGCAGCAACACTAAAGGGTGTGTGGGGCGGAGAGAGAAACCTGAAATTCACTGAAATTAAATAAACATAATATTGGTGTTTCAGAACGAAGTCTGTTACTTTCGGGAGGTAATTTCTGAAATTGAAGCAAGTAAAAATGTTCCTATGAACAAGTAAAAAAAGTTCCATCAATAGGATCTGTTTTCGACTGTCGCTGTTTTGTGAGTCGCGGCTCTTGTCTGTCGTGGTTTTGATCTGTGTTTTTGTGCGTCGCTGTAATTGTCAGTCGCTGGTCTTGGCTGACGCGGTTTATGGTTCTTGCTACTTTCGTACGTCGCGACTTTTGTCATCGCTGTTTTCGTCTGACGCTATTTTTGTGGTCGCTGTTTCTGTGTGTCGCATTCGATGTTTTGCGAGGCGCGATTTTGACGTGGCGGTTTCTGGGTCACTGTATTGTCTGTCGCGGATTTTATCGTAGCTGTTTTTGTGTGTCGTGATTTTCACCTGTCGCCATTTTTGTGCGTCGGGATTTTCACTCCCTAGTTTTGACTGTCGCGGATTTTATCGTTGCTGTTTTTGCCTGTCGCTGCTTTTCGATGTCGCTGGTTTCGTGCTTCGCGGGTTTTGTATGTAACTGTTTTTACCTGTCTCGACTATGGTCTGTCGCGGTTATTGTTTGTCGCTGGTTTTGATTGTCGCTATTCTTGGTTCTTGTTATTTTTGTGCGTCGCGGCTTTTGTACTCGCTATCTTTGTCTGCCGCTGTTTTCGTACGCCGCTGTTTCGGTGCGTCGGAGTGTTAGGGTCGCTGTTTCGTGAGCAGCAATTTTGACGTCGTGGTTTTTGGGTTGAAGTATTGTCTTTCGCGGGTTTTGTCTGACGCGGCTTTGGATGTCGATGTTCTTGTGTCATGGTTTTTGTATTTCGCTGTATTGTGTGTTGCTATTTTGGCCTGTCGCACGGTTTATGTGCGTCTCAGATTTTGTCTGTCGCAGTTTTTGCGCGTCGCTGTTTCTGACTTTCGCTGTTTTTGCCTGTCGTGGTTTGGTTTGATGCAATTTTCGTGTTTCGCGACTATGTCTGTCGCGTATTTTGCCTATCGCTGCTTTTGTCGGTCGCTCTTTTTGTGCGTCGGGCATTTTTAATCGCTGGTTTTGACTGTCGAAATTTTTGTGCGTCGCGTTTATCTGTCGCGGTCTTTTAGCTGTCACTGTTCTTGGCTGCAGCTCTTTTTTCGCGTCACTGTTTTTATGTATCGGGGATTTTCAATAACTGTTCTTGTCTGTCGTGATTGTGCCACGCGGATTTTGTCTGTTGGGGATTTTGACTGTCTCTGTTTTGCTTGTAGCTGTTTTTACATGCCACGGATTTTATATGTCGCTGTTTTGTCTGTCGTTGTGATTTTGCATCGCAGTTTTTGTCTGTCGGGTATTTTGTTTGTCGCGGATTTTGTGCGTAGCAGTTTTTGCCTGTAGTTGTTTTTTCATGCCGCAGTTTTTGAGTGTCGCGTTGTTTTCATGCCGCTGTTTTCGGTTGTCGCGGTTTTGGAGTCGCTGTTTTGTGAATCGCCGTTTTTGGTCGCGGGTTCTGTCTCGCTATTTTAACCAGTCGCTGTTTTTGTACGTTGGTGTTTTGTGCGTCGCGGTTTTTCTTACGTTGTTTCGTCGGTACACCTTTACCCTGTCGCGGTGTTGGATCACTGATTTCTCTGTCGTGGTTTGTGTATGTCGCTGTTTTTGCCTGTCGCGGTTTCTGTGCGTCGCGGCTTTTGCCTGTCGCGACTTTTGTGCGTCGTGGTTATTGTCTGCCGCGGTTTTTGCTCTCACTGCTTTGTACATCGCACTTTTGCCTGCACTGGTTTTTGCACGTCGAGGCTTTTAACTGTCACGGTGTCTGTCGTCACTGTTTTTGCCAGTCGCTCTTCTTTGCGTCGCTGCTTTTGCCCTGTCGCGGTATTGGGCTACTAATTTGTTTGTCGTTTATTTTTGTATGTGGCTGATTTTTATCGTTGCGGTTTTTGCCTGTTGCGATTTTGTGCGTCGTGGGTTTGCCTGTCGCGGTTTCTGTGCGTCGCGGTATTTGTGCGTGGCTGTATTTTCCTGTTTTGCCTATCGCGGTTGTCTGTTCATGTTTTTACACGTCGCTGTTTTTGTATCGCTGTTTTGTGCGTCGTTGTTTTGGAGACGCGGTTTTTGTACATCACTCTTTTCACTCGTCGCTGTTTTTCTTCGTCGGTGTTTTATGCTCGGATTATTTAATCGTTTCACTTCGAATTTCAGTTAGTTTGGCCCCTTGTTTTCTCTGTTCGCGTTGCATAACTTTTCCCTTACCTTTGTGATCACTAATTGATTGATGGTCGGTGTCACCTTCCGCTCCTCTGTACGACATAACATCCATTATGTTGGTGTGTCTTCGTCTGTCTACTAATACGTGATCGATCTGGTTGAGAGTTTTGCCGTCCGGAGATACCCATGTGTATTTGTGTATGTCTTTCTGTTTAAAGTACGTGCTCTTTACCAGTAGGTTTTTCGAAATCGCGAAATCAGTTTTTCTCCATTGTTGTTGGTCTTTTCGTGAAGGCTGTATTTGCCTATAGTAGGTCTACATTTTTCTTCCCTCCCTACCTTTGCATTGAAATCACCCAACACAATTTTCGAATTATATTTCGGTAATCGTTCAAACAGCCTTTCTAGCTCATCGAAGAATATATATTTGTTGTTATCAGTAGTCACATCGGTCGGAGCATAGACGTTTAACAAAACCGTGTTGCCCCATCGAGTACGTATCGTAACCTACGATAGCCTTTCGTTTACGAACTCTATATTCTGAACCGCCTGAAGGATACTGTTCTTAATGAGGAATTCTGTTCCGAAATCGTGAGACTGTGTTTGCCCGTAGTAGAAAGTGTACTTGCCCTGTGGGATGCTATCTTGACCCTCCCAGGCGAAAAATCAGACATTTTTTTTCAATTGATTATTATTATTATTTTGCTATTTTGGACAAAATGATATCAGCAAGGTTCTTTCATTTCAAATCAATATTCATTTACACATACGTAATATTACTTTTACGCTAATTCTAAGTTTAACAAAGATATTTTATTAATAGTAGTAGCTCAGTTTATGGTTAGTTTTACTCGAAATTGACAAATTTACTAATAGAGTAATGTTAAAGAAATTATTAATATACATTAATTGGCAAATTTACAAATACAATAATATTAAGACCTTTTTAATGAACATTGTATTTGTTTCATATGTAAATCAGTGTAAAAATCTTTCGTTAATCCAAATTAACCCAAGATTAGCATTACATATTAAAATTGGTACACTTCGTATCAAAAAATGCGACAGCAAACGCCGTGGAGCTAGACAGCCCAAACGGCATCTTCTTATCCCATAATCGTGTCTGGTAAACAAACCCCCCTCTTTCTTCTTCATTCTTCTCGCACATACTAAAATCAGCAAACATCGTGAGTACACTGTTTTCAAAATGTACATGTATTAGTATCGATAAAATGAAAGAATAAAAGCGAGACAAAACAATATACATAAGTCGATGGAGGGAGAAATTTAAACTCAAACAATGAAAAATTGAAACCGATCAATATCTTTATGCAGAGGCAGAGAAATGAGAGAGAGAGAAAAAAGCGGAGAAAATAATAATAATTATAAGAAGAGGGAGTACAGATAAAATTATGGAATTTAAACGTAGTTAAAAAGAACATAAGATTATAGACTCAGTAAAAAAGTTCAGTTCCCACAAATCTAACAGCAAGATAGAAGTTACTTTTGGATTTTATATTCGTTCAGGGCTATTCGAATATATAGAGGATGCTTGAAAATTTCATTAAGTCACTTTCAAAATGGAGACCAAACTTCATGGTCAGATTAAATACTCATGGTTTCCAGTAAAACTGCAGTTTTGAGACACATCTGGGATAATGTCAAAAGTGTAACACGCATGCTTTGTTTGCACCGGGTTTGGTTGCAAATTCTGTGAGGCTTATTAAACTCATTGATTTGGAATACATTGTAATCAGGGATTACAGGATTTTCAGATTGGGGGCGTAAAGTCAAAATTGGGTAGGTGTACGTAGAGTTTTGAACGGTTTCTATCAACTTTTTACCGCAACAAAGTTAAAGTTGGCGGTAGTCTCGAGGATTTTGGGGCTTACCCTCCACAGGGGCCAGGGTATGGCGGAATCACTGCTTGTAGCAAACACAGTAGATACCGTATGCCATATCTTCTATTCCAGACTACTAATTTAAATTGAACATAAAAAGAAAATGAACGAATGATAATATTTCTGCTGAATTTTTATCAGAAAGAGCCAAGATTATATATCCAAACTGTACCAAAATGAGAAGTTACAAATGTTCAAAAGCAAAATTAGCATGTTCCTTATACGCTGTAAGTGGTCGTCCACATATTACGTAACGCGGCAAGGGGGAGGGAGGAGTTCGGCCTTGCGTTACGTAGTGTGACAAGAGGGGAGGAGGGAATACACGCCTTCGTTACGTAACGCGTTTTTTTTGCTGCGATTTTTATATTTACTCTCAGGTGTATATTAAATCTATTAAACAGATAATTTTATTAAGTTTTTTTCTTTTCTTAAAAATAAATATTTCTATTGTTTTGGGAAATTGCGAACATATAAATGATGAATCGTGCAGACTGCAGAAGGGATTCCAAGACGCTATTAGACACCAGCATGACGAATCCTGCGTGTATTACAATACAATGAATCTACTTTTTGCAGCTATCACCGCATTGCATACGGCACACGAAACTTTTCTGGAGTTAGTTGTTAGCTATCGTAACCATCGCTTAAAATGCTCTCGCGTTCCCACTCGTATCGCTGTTTCTGAGAATATGATTCAAAACTTTTGATTTGAATCATTACCCACTCTATTCTTGTAAAGGGCTTCGCATGTGAAATCGAAGAAACTCTTTTTCATGAAATAATGCTTTCCGCGACGGAACAATCCACGATTTGCAGAGCAAAATAAGATATTAAAAACCGAATTCGTCGGACATTCATCTCATACTAAATGAATTGAACTTTGCTCTTTGGATTTGAATTTTCCTGGAGAAATCGAGGTTATTCGCATTCTGACACTGATTTAGGACAAGAAGAATTTGAAAAGGGGTAAACTGAAGTCCAAAGTCGAAAGAATATATATATACAGATGCTTATCAGAATAATGGAAACACCTGAACGAAAGTGCAACTTACCAGATTAATATGGTGTCGGGCCACCTTTCGCCTTCAGAACAGCCTTGATGCGACGTGGGATGGAGGCATAGAGGTCGTGAATGGTAGCAAGTGGAATATTACACCATTCCTCGTGCAGGGCATCGGCCAGTTCTGTGAGAGAGGATGGAGGTGGAAATCGTCGCCGGAGTCGTGTTTCCAAGATGGACCACAGATGTTCAATTATGTTGAGATCTGGGGATTGGGCGGGCCAGGGGAGGTGTTGAACTTCATCCCGATGTTCCTCAAACCACGCTGCAACAACTCCAGCTGTATGAATGGGTGCATTATCATCCTGGAATATGGCGTCATTGTCCGGGAACATCCGGACCATAGGATGCAAGTGGTCTCCTAAAATTGCGAAATAATCGTTGGCAGTGATGCGTCCGCGAAGTGTGACCACAGGACCCAATGAAAACCATGATATTGCGGCCCACAGCATCACCGTGCCGCCGCCATGTTTCACAGTTGGGCGGAGACACTGCAGATCATACGCTTCTTTGGGCGTTCTCCACATATAAACACGGCCCGTAATTTGGAATAGGGTGAATGGTGACTCATCCGACCATACCACACGTTTCCAGTCGTCAACGGTCCAAGTTGCATGGTCGCGGCACCATTTGCGGCGTGCTAAAGCGTTCTCGTCCCTGATGAGAGGTTTGACCCGTGCAACACGACCCCGTAAGTTCATGTCATGTAATTCGCGACGGACTGTGATTGTCGAAACAGGTTGGGGGAGGTGCTGATTGAGTTCCTCCGTCACTTGCGCCGCAGTGGCACGACGGTTCCGCGTGACAATGCGCTTTAATACCCGGCGTGCCCTGCCACTGATGCTTTTCTTCCGCCCACTGTTCCGCTTCCCCGATGTGGTTTTCCCGTGTGTTGTGTAGGCCGTAATCACCTTCGGCACTGTCCCTTCCGACACACCTAACACACTAGCCACTGCCGTCACACTCACTCCACATAACCGCGCACCAACAATTTGCCCTCTTTGAAACTCTGAGAGGTCTCCCATTTTACACTACCTCCGTCTGCTGCAGCCACTGCACACTCCTGTTCCACGACGCCTGACGTAGTATGGAGACCGACCTAACACACCACCACCAGCAGTCCGGCGCTGCGGTCGCCACGACACCACTGCCAACCCATACATCTGACGTGTTGCCAACTACAGGTGTTTCCATTATTCTGATAAGCATCTGTATATATATATATATATATATATATATATATATATATATATAAATCACAGCTATATTCAATCCAC
>JAGDQP010013411.1:10935-47860 GCA_022664845.1 Lepisma saccharinum
TTTGAAACTGACTACGTAGGTGTATATATTTATAAGGTGGTTGTAGGGAAAGTCTAATTGAAACACAATCAGTGGCGGCTCGTGACACAAATAATAGGTGAAGTACTATCAAAATCCATCAACACGTTCTTAATATCCTTTGATCATTAACTTGTATTCTGGGATTTCTGGGCTTAGACAGGATACTGATAATGCCACTATCCGCTCTTAGATGATGATGATGACTGACTTTTTGGTCCAATTAATACTTATTAATGCCTATTTCATGAATGCCTATCAAAATAATAGGTGAAACTGGACTTCGCCAACTTCACTTGATGAGCCGCCGCTGAACACAATGCATCTCTGATACATCATCATGACATAATTATGCAGATCAAAATCTAAGATACTATGGACCAATACAGTGCTGGATTTAGCTACTCGAGAGCCTTGGGCTATAGACTCTGCTAGCCCCCTTTTAACTATCCATTGTAGTCATAAGGAAAACTTGTTTATCTTTGACAAAGCTCCTGAACGAGTGGGGGCTTCGTGTTACAGCCCCTTAATCCGGCTCTGACCAATATAGAAGATGAGCTAGGTACTTGGAAGTGTGTGTATATATAATAATAATAATAATAATAATAATAAATCACAGCCATATTCAATCCACTACTGGATGAGGCCTCTCCCGGAGGGAGGAGGTGGTCTACTGCTCCCACGCTGACCAGACGGGTTGGGAGAGGAGAGTCGAAGCTCTCACTGTGATCGCCACTGTCTTTTATTCACAGCAGCTCCCCAATTGTCCTCACGATGCTGGGTCAACACCGAAATTTTTGAGCCCCCACCGGGAATCGAACCCGGGACCGCTCGCACTGAAGTCGAGCGCGCTACCGATTAGGCTACGCAGGAGCTTATATATATATATATAGAAAAATTTCGGTGTTGACCCAGCATCGTGAGGACAATTGGGGAGCTGCTGTGAATAAAAGACAGTGGCGATCACAGTGAGAGCTTCGGCTCTCTTCTCCCAACCCGTCTGGTCAGCGTGGGGGCAGTAGACCAACTCCTCCCTTCGGGGAGAGGCCTCATCCAGTAGTGGATTGAATATGGCTGTGATTTATTATATATATATATATAGTGTGTGTGAGAGAGAGAGAGAGAGAGAGAGAGAGTTTATTCTTCAGATTATCTGCAACAATTAAACACTAATCGATAGGACGTTAATAGAGTGTACGGCGTAGGCACCAGTAGTCCATTTTCTTTCTTGATTGTGATGTTTTAAATCAAAGAACTATGTTCTATTAAGTACTATTTAGATCCATTAAAGTATAGATCGCTTTTAAACTGACTTACTGTGTAAGTCATACTTGAACTAGCGCTATAATGTTCAGCAAATCTGAGCTGTATCAAAAGTGATTTGAAAGTTTTATAAAATCTCACACAAATAAAACTGTACAAAAAGTACCAATCTTAGTGAATGAAGTGTGGCGTAATTTTAAAACTAAAACCAAAAGTGATAAAGAACTCGAGGAAATGGTGTCGGCAAGAATAGAAGCAGAACTGAAAGCAGCTACTATAAAAAACCACTTTCTTAAGCTTCTTTATTAAGGTAAGTCATCCTCCTTGCCAATCATCGGTGACCTATAAGAATGGGTGCGATCTCCTTGGGAAAACAACAATATGCAATTTCGAAGAAGGACTGGTTAATTAAACAACCTTATGAGGTTAAAATATTATTACGGTACTACCATTTTACTTTGATTTGTTGGCGAAAAAACACTACAAATTTATTCAGAATACAAGCATTTTGTTATAAAAAGTTCTGCCATTAAAATTAGTTTTTTATTGTAATAACTCCCAAAATAAGCAAAATTGATGAAAAAACAAATATCAAAAAGCGTTAAGTGACAAAGGTGTGGGGGAGGGGTTCGGCCTTACGTTACGAATTGTGACAAGGCGGGGAGAGGGGGTAAAAATTGGTCAAAAATAGCGTTACGTAATATGTGAAGTCGACGTCATAGTCGGCGCGGTATCCTAGCAACCCGATAGATTGGATGCAGAAGAGAAAAAGATTTTCTTAGTATATTTCTAACTTTTTAATAGTTATACTATACCTTACAATATGACTACATGCTTTGCGTTTGACTGCAGATACTATGCTTTATGTCAAACTCGTAAATTCTTCTGATTTCCAAAGAGAAGAAGACATTACTGATAACAGAATGGGTTGAGTACTATTTAAGTTGTGAATGGTGCCCAACACCATGATAAGTGACTGAGTCGGGGGTCATGACGACTAAGCTAAGGGCGTGTGCGAGAGGTCTAAACAAATAGCTAAGGCGCTGGACTTAACAGGAGTAGTGTTCGAGCTGCCGGCATGGTACCTAAAAGAAAGGCGCAGTACACCTTCTTTAACGGACGCGGCTATGGATGAGTAAAGACTGATGAACATTTAATAAAGATATTTATTAAAAGTCTTCGTTAGTAAATCTGAAGTATACAAGTTTACATATCTAAGCATTGAACGTAATTAAGTGCTGAGTATATGTCTCGTTGGTGACGTCGTTATGAATCATGAAGCAATACTTAATATGATTAACAAATACAATGAATCTAAGTTGAGCTCCAAATACCAAATTATATCAAATCAAGAAATATACCATTTTAGATAATTTAGAGAGAGCAACGTACCTTCAAACTTTAAGATGTCTATTGCTGATGGAATGATGTGTTGGATGCACTATAAATTATAAACTGTCACTTTCACTGTTAATGGTTTAAACGTGTTTAAACCCAATATGAAGAATATCTAAGTCCAGATTGAGGAGAGTTTGTAGATAGACGTTCGATGATTCTGAGCTGTAGATGTGGCGTCTATAGATGGTTGTATCTCAGTGCTCGAATAAAGTAGGTTTCGGTGATATTTATATTAGTTTGTTTTTGAATCGAAGGAAGCACTAATCTGTGTCGCGTGGGAAGATTGTACTGTTTAAGGTGAAGTTTAAGTCATTTCAAGGATGATTCTTATGTTGCACTCGTTCAAGGTGAAATCCTTGATCATTCTTTGGAAAGTTACATTACTGGTGTTCACATTACATATTGTTTCTGGGATGTCACGTGGTTCCTATAACGTTTCAAAAGTTCTTGTGAACCAAGGTCAGATCGAAGTATCACGCAGGTAGTTCGTATTATGGATTTGTACATGAGAACGGAAATGATATCACAATCAACCTTGTACGTTGTTATGTAATTACGTAATAATGAATAGTTACCTTGGAGCTTGAGATAATTGCAGCGATTGATCATGATTCATAAACTAAGAGACAAGTCTTAGAATTAACAATATAAATCATAAGCTGTACAAAATGAATACACTGTTATTCAAAAATATAAGAAAAGAATGAAATTAATAAAATGAATATGCGGTCATACAACATTACTATTATGGACGGAGATGTGCAGTCTATTTACAATCCATTTTGTTTTAGATTTGGCAATTCTATTTTTTAGAAACTCTCTCTTTGTTAATATTTAAAGTTTCTAGTAACAACATTAAATTACTTTGTGTATATTTATATCCTGGTCAAGGTTTGGAGTTACTTATCTCCCACCAGGCACCTTCCCAAGTGGCGGATAGGGGAATGCCGACCAGATATGGTGGGTACCGGAAATATTCCGGGACGGACCAAAACCAGTACTGCTGCCTTGCAGTTAGTAGAGGGATCTACAAAGGATAGGGGAGAATAAATCCAAACAAAAATATCATGGTGAGGGAAAGCAGCTTCACCATTACCACTCTGAGGCTGAAGGTGAATGACATCGGCAAGGCTGAGATGGACAGAGGACATCTTGAATATCTACCTTTACTGCGAGGTCGTAGAGCTGACAACTCTACACCGCTAAAACATGTCAAGAAATAGTAACAGATGCTTCATGGATTCTCCTGGGGATTATTTTATCATTAACAAAGAAGAATATGTAATATTCTGATAACTTGAAATACGTTGTTTGAATAACAAAATTTCAGAACGAAGATTGGTATCAATCCGATCAGCTAAATAATTTGCGAATTAGTTAATATTTTCTTGCTACTGCGCAAGTTATATTACCCCCTCTTAACCCACCCTCCTCCGTCTTGGTTACCTAATATGATAGTTTTCGTTCGTGTCCGCGCTTTCATGATATAATCGGCAAGCATTTCCATCATGCCAGTATTTATCTAGCTTTTGAAGAGTGAAGATCTAGCTGTGGAATCTTATATCCTGCTCTCTATCAACTTGGTGTTTTGACTGATTGATACGTTGTGAAGAAAGAAGCTTTACCCAGTACTCTATCAACTTGGTGTTTCGACTAATTGGTACGTTGCGAAGAAAGTTTTCCCGTCCAGTGTTAAGAAATTTTGTGACGAAGTCTTGCTAATTGCTGTGATTAGAAACTTTGCTTCTCAATCCAACAAGATGTACACCATTGATGCTTTGTTTACTGATCCAAAAGTCTGTGGCTATGACGACCCTGCAAGGGTACTTGAATGCTGGAATAAGTTCTGTTACTACAAGATGCTGGGATTTGAACCTCGTACAAGTGATCCGGAACTTTTGCTTCATTACCTGCTGTATTATTACTGGAATGACGAAGAAGCAGTTCTACAAGCCTGTGTAAATTCTCAGGACATTTTAGATCTTGCAGAATATGGATTTTTCACTACCATGGAAAGCAAACAACTTGCTTGGGAGTATTATTATGAATTATTCAACGATCCTACTAAACTAATTCCGGAGGAAGCAAACTGGATACAAAAGAATACAGTGATGTTCCTTTGGAGTCATGAAGACAATGGTGAATGTAGTATGGCTGAAGATGGTAAAGCACGTCAATGGCTTAAGTATATGGAACATGAACACAAAATTACACTCAGGACGCTGAAAATGGTGGTGAAGTACAATTCAGACATTTTAAATTGGATGGATACGATAAAAAGAGTCGTACTGGGTTCGAATTATATGGGTGCTACTGGACGGACATACTTGTATATCGCAACTTTGAAATCTTCCTATTGATGATGAAGGGCGTATCTTAAAGGATTGGTATGATGCAACGTTAGCTAGAAAAGAATTTCTTGAAAATACTTGCGGTGTAAGACTTGAAGAACGATGGGAATGCGAATGGGAGAAGGCTGTTAAAACGTCTCCTGAAATTCAAGTATTCATTCGAGAACATTGCCATAATGTTGAACCATTACGTCCGAAAGACGCGTTTAAGAATGTTTTTGTGCATTGTACAACTGTGATGAAAACGAATATCTGGAATATGCTGACGTCACTTTCTTGTACCCATGGGTTATGTCTAAGAAACCACTTCCAACGAGTCAAGTAAAAATACATAAAGGTTTCACTGGTCAAATACACATGCCCGATCCAAGTAAAGTATTCTGTAAAGTTCTGCCACCTAGTGATCTTGCCATTCCACTTCCTTCATATAATTCTCACAACTAACTCGTCTATGGTCTGTGTGAAACTTGCATGGACGAGCTGGATACTGGAGATTGTAATCATAGTCAAGAGGAACGTGCTATCAAAGGTGTCTTCTGTACTCCTGAGCTTCATGCTGCGTTAAAGATAGGGTATGTTATACCTGACACGTATGAAATTTGTGAAATGGAGATGAAGGAGAGATTATTCAAACCCTATGTTGACAGTTTTTTGAAAATGAAACAAGAATCCAGTGGGTTCTCAGAAGAGCAAAAACAAACATATATTGCAGATTATGCCCGCCATGAAGAAATAATTAATAACCATTATTAACTACATTTGTGACCAAGGTAATATGAAGAAATTATTTAATGCATCAGATTGTATCTTCTATTACGCTAGAGGATTGTTAACAATCCGAACCTATTAAGTAACTGCGAAGTATTTAATTACTTTGGGTAATTTGTATTAGCGCACAATGGAATGTGTTTATCTTTTAAAACTTGTAAATCACAACTTTATGAAACCTCAGAAGTTCTGAACTTGTATTTGTAATAAGAATTGTACTTACACTTTATTACGTACAATAAAGTTTTTTTCTACAACATGATTTGTTTTACTTCTTTTACCTAGTTGGCAACACTGGTAATTTAAAGTTTCTCGCAAATGCTCGTGATTTTTTAGTTCCGAATTCTCGTTTTTATTTAGTTTTGTTTACCCAGTTGGCAACACTGCAGTGTAATGTTCGAGAATAATTTACTTGTTCAAATTATATAACAATTCTCGTTCTGAAATTTTGTTATTCAAACAACGTATTTCAAGTTATCAGAATATTACATATTCTTCTTTGTTAATGATAAAATAACGTAACTCCGAAATATTACTTTAAATTCGAATTCAATTTATAATATTCTAGCTGAAGAGTAACTTTTGTTACGAACACACTAAAGTATTGGACCGATTTATACTTCTCTTTGTGAAAGTTTGTAAACAGGATTGAAATTGTTTCAAAACATTAAAGTGCTTTGAAGAAAAGAATCTCCAGCAAAAACTATTACCAAGCTACTGCTTAGGATTTCTATTTTTCATTAATTATTATTATTATTTCATAGTTTTACTTTCTAAAGTTGACATGAAGGCGGTAGTGTCTCTTGACTAAGAATCAAACGGTCTGTCTGGTCAGGGGCACCGGAAAACTTTGCAATGCTTCTTGCCTTTTGGTCTGAGGTGCATCCAGCCTCGTGTGAAATTGAGTAACCAAGTTGGCATGTATTGCTGGCAGGCTAGCATCTGGGAGATCGTGGGTTCAAACAGTGTTGGAGCTCGGAACTCCAACCAAATGGTGAGTGTTATTAAATCAGTTGGATAACAGGGCGGTATCTAACTTTAATCGTATGATATATCTAGGCTTCGATATCCTGTATTTTTGATCAGCGTATGCATCTTGGGTTCCTGCAAAAGTAGGTAGGTAGGTCAAACCCTGAAGTGACCGCCTGAACTTAGTTCGCACCATAGTCTATGAGCCATAGGATTAGAATATGTTGAGTAGTGCCGTCGTGGTAATCCTACTATTGCAGCTGTAGGCCTACTAGCGAAGCTGTAGACCACATTCCACCTCCCGTTGAGATCGGCTTTGTAGTATGCAGACAAAACATTTGTGTATTATACAGGCAATACAAGTTTAAGTTGATTCATAAGATAACCTGACAAAAATTATCAAGAATTACTTCAATGTACAGATTCTGTCACGAACATGGAAAGCATTTGTATGTTCACATCATAATTATTTTATTTTTTATGTGGGTAGTGAAAACAAAATTGAATATGGACGGACAAGACGAGTTGAGGTTTAAAAGTAGTTATTTTTAAGTTCGAATTCAAATTTCCTTCACATCGCAGAACGATGTTCGATGAGAATTTTCATTAGAAAATTTGAAAATATTAAAGTGCCTCGAATTCTATTTACAGTGCTACAATTAAAAGGTTCGAAATAAATTTACCTTACATCAGAGATGTGAAACAACTTGAAGTCGAGTTGAGTAAGTAATTTAGGGGCTCACTATAAAATATGCGGTGTTCATTATAAAATATGAATATGCTTAATATTGACTCAACATATCATCAAGAAAATCAATAAGAAAGGATAGACTGGGGTCTGCGATCTCGAATACAGCTTACCAGAAGACTGATTGCATTACCTTGACAAAATTCTGAAATTTTAAAAATTACCTTGACAATTTATTATAAAACATCGTATTTTACCAAATACTCTTCAAAAAGACAAACAAAAACATATTTAGCAAATTCCATATACATACCTAACTTGGTTTCAAGCTTCTCTCGTTTCCCTAGTTCACTCAATTCCTGATTAAAGCCATTTTCTTGAATACCAACTTGAAAGCTTCTTAAGGAGTTCCAAGGAAAATGGCGGCAAAAGAACAGTTCTAATACATTGCTTATACGATTCTAGCTTGGTTATAACCTTCTCTCATTTCCCTAGTTCGTTTAATTCCCAATTAAAGGAATTTTCTTGAATACCATTTTCAAAGCTTCTTAAGGAGTTCAAAGGAAAATCGAGGCAAAAGAACAGTTCTAATACATTGCATATAGAATTCTAACCCGGTTACAAACTTTTCCCGACTCCCTACTTCGCTTAATTCTGAATTAAAGGCATTTTCTTAAATACCATCTTGGTAATTTCTTGAGGAGAGGAATCAACCAGGCAGCTGGAACCTTCCAATCTTCCCTTTTAGTCGCGTCCAACCACCGTGAAAATTTATGTGACAAGGCATACAATAGCTATTTACCCCAAAGTTTTTCCTGACATAATTTACGATCTTTCACATAATCAGGCTTGTTGCAGGAAATGCAAACGATAGGAGGGGAGGGGCAGGTGTTAGTTACTTCCATAAGATAACCAATAGGTAGATTATCACCTCCCTCTGCTGTTTTTTAGAGAAGGAGAGGTAAATTTGAAAACGCAGGTAAAAGAACGCAGTGTTCCAACTTTAGAATATCAAAAAAGTCTTATTATTAGTTCAAACTCTTCCAATTTAGTGTAAAGAAGCAAAAGACGATAAAACAATCACGTTTTCTTCTTGTATTGTGATATAATCAATAGGAAAAAAGGAATATTAGTAATAAATATAATATATAATAATAAAACTATAATATAAAACAATAAATATTGCAATATAGAATAATCATCGAATTTTAGCTCTAGAACTAGCAATAACTTAAATAAATAAGAATATCAAGATATTTGATGAATTTTTTAGTGCAGTCCGAGAAAGAGTAGTGGAAAAGGTTGAGTGGGTGGAGGCGGTGGACGCCTGTTAAACAATAAGCAAAGATGATTTAAAATATTTCAATATAAAATACCATAAAACTGGGCAAACCATATCTTCCTCATGAAAAAAGGACAATATTTAACTCCCCCCAAAATTCGAAGGGTGTCCCTGAAGTGATTCGAGGTATGTCCCCTATTTCCTACTTGGGGTAAAAGGATCCAGGAAGGATTTCTTTAAAATTATTTCAAGGCCTTTAGGCATATGAGGATCAAGGCGGGATGAAGTTGGAAGAATATGTTGGAATATCAAGGGCCATGGCCTGTTTATAGGCACCATCCCAATGTTTGTCGGTTATGGGTAAGGAAACATTTTGGGAAACCTAAGTTAGAAATGTCGACCGCTGGAATCGATCCCAGGTCTTTCCAAATGATAAACCAACGCTCTAGAACTTTTTTGAAACCTGTTTAACACTAAGCGGGCTTTACTTGTTCAATTTGATATACCTTTTGAACCTGTATAGACTGATATTCTTATAATTAAGTTAAAATCACACACACAAACACTCATGCCCGAGGAGTACCATTAACTAGGAACACTCATGGCCTACCAACCAAAAAGGTATTATACAAATTTTTACGACCTACACTCAAAAGTTGAAGATGAAAATAGTAAAAAGGTTTCAAGTCATCACTACCTAAACGTCATAGTGACAGGCTCCGACTCCATCCACTGTAAATACAACGACCAAACGGGCTTTTTCCAGGTCCAAGCTTGGTGCAGCAGTAAGACGTAGGCTTACTAAGTAAAAAACATGGGTTCGAATCCCGGCGGTAACAAGAATTTTCTTATTGTTTTCTTTCAAAATGTATTTTTATATGGTCATATTTATTATTAATAATTGCTTAGGCATGCAAATAGAGGCTACTGAAAGCTAGCATATATATAAATAAACCAGGTCTGGCCCGCGAGGTGTGCAAGGGAGCTGGGCGGTGTGAGCATCAGGGGGCGCAGCCCCCGAGTTGCATTTTCAGTTACCATCGGTTAGCGGAGGTTAGGTAAGGGCAGGTACGCACAAACAGATCGAAATGTATTTTGAAAGAAAGAAACGAAAGTATATACATAACCGAACCTGATCTTACCTAAACTACCCTAACCCATGGTCACTAATTTTATATAATCTACAACAAATGGAAGAAAGCATATGTTGATAATAGATTTGAACTTAGAAAAATATATTTTGAAGACAAGAAGAAGAACACAATCTTATTTTTTTTAAAACTGAACTTTTAAAAACAATCTTGGAAATGCAAGATAGGATTTATTAATAATAAATTAAAACTTTTAAAAACATATTTTAAGAAATAATCTCGCCCGCCCACCCGGAATCGAAGCCGTTCTTTTTTATTTCGTGAGCCAGCGTCCACGCTGCCAATATGCCACGCTTGGCAGCTGGTGGTCTCGGTGTTGTATTTAAATCCCCAACCGTATGCATCACCCACTTCTGCCAAAAGCACTTTGAACGTAGAATTTCTAAAAAATATATATTTATTCTTAAGGGTTGGGATTTGTGAATAAGCACGCAGCCAGCAAGTGGGATTTACTTTCTTAAAAGACAGTTCTGAAATCTAGGATATATATATATATATATTATAATAAATCACAGCCATATTCAATCCACTAGTGGATGAGGCCTCTCCCAGAAAGGAGGAGTTGGTCTACTGCTCCCAAGTCGAGCGCGGTACCGACTAGGCTACGCAGGAACTCATATTATATATATATACAGGGTGGTGCAATTAAATGTTGCCGACCCTTGTATCGTCCAAACGGCTACAAATATGACAAAATGGAAAATCACGTACAGCATTATTTTCAGGGGCTATCATTTTGAGCTACAAAACTTGGCCCCCACGCCCCCCAACTTCAAAATTTCAAATCGGAAAGCGGGTCGAGTGATATCTCGTTTGAAAGGTCTTAACAAAAGAAATATTTTGTTGAAACTTTCAAGTCGCTATGTTGTCCCTATCCAAAATGGCGGGGGTTCAAAATCAATCCATCAACTCCTTTGCTGCTCCTTGTATGGTCTGAACGGCTACAAATATGATAAAATGCAAAAACACATCCAGCACTATTTTGAGGGGCTATCATTTTGAGCTATAAAACTTAGCTCCCAAGCCCTGGGGGGCTAGACGGGGGGCAACTTCAAAGTTTCAAATCGGAAAGGGGGTTGAGTGATATCTCGTTTGAAAGGTCTTGACAAAAGAAATATTTTGGTAAAACTCTCAAGTCGCTATGTTGTCCCTATCCAAAATGACGGGCGTTCAAAGTCATATCCATGAAGTCCTTTGCCACCCATTGTATCGTCCGAATGGCTACAACCAGTGTTGAAATTGGAATTTATTTTGAGAATGGTCCTTAGTGGATAATTAATAATTAAAAGATAAATTTGTGTACTACTGTATGGAAGTTGAATAGTGTGTATCAATATTCTCCGAGCCCCCTCCACCGAAATTCAAGCAACTGGTGCAAAAATGGCATATTCAGGCTATTAATTTGACAAAACTGTCATCTCCTTCCGCATAGAACATCACCTTTGGGCCCTAGGTTCAACCCGTTGACCTACCAGAGGATGGAGAACCGTGAAAATCTTCTGGCCGTGTGAAACAGGAAATCTGGTCGCGTCGATTGCAGAGGGTGGAGACAGCGATGTGTCTGCCCACAGACATTAATTGTTTTACATAATAGATCAAGGCATCTGTTGTGGCACGCGTCAAATATTGTTTTAATTTTCGCAGTGTCAGAGAAGACTTGAGGGAGTGAAAACCTTTTCTGTTGTTGTTTCAACTAGATGGTAAGAAACAAAATGCATGATAACTCTTTCTTAAATATTTAAACAGAAGAAACCGGTGAGATTTCATACGAAATATTAGAAGAATATTAGATAGTTAGGATAAATATTATAGATACTTGCGCATCCTGTAATGGAATTTCTGGCTTGTGTTTTGACATCTGTATAAGAAGAATTTAGTATAATAATACCATCTTTTATGATTAAGTTCTACTCCAGAGATGTGATTATTCTGCATAAGAAGTGTGTTTTGCTTGTTTTCACACCTCTATTTGTATAAATGAATGATTTGAAGTCCTGAGACGATGAAATATACATATTTTACATATAGAACCGTGCGACTTGCGTCAATGTAAACCGGAATTAGTGGAATAGTACCCATTCTGGAATAATTTGAACACTAGGAGTGCATTTATTGCGCACAAAGAACCGTATGATATGTGATTAATGCATTTGTAAGCAAAAGGTTTCGTAATATTTTACTTTTGAGATGTTTCTTAAGACTTTTAAAGTCGAAATTACTACAATATTGCTATTTGTGAGCTAGTTAGCGCACTGAAAGTGTACAAATAACTGTACTGTATGTGTAGAAATCTATTTTAAGTTGAAATATTAGATATATAGTCTCAGATGACATGCAAAAACTATACAGGGTAAGTCAAAATGATGGACCCGATTTCATAAATTTATTTTGTGAAATATAATGAACATATCTTAATGTGAGCTACGCGCAAGGAAAGGCAAAAGTTCAAAGTTTAGTTGAGTTTAGTTTATGTCCCGCGTGGTTGCATTGTCTACCGCTACGCGGCGCTGGAAGCAGTTAACGAAAATGGCGCTGACTAGAGAGCAGAAATCGTTCTGTATGCTGGATTACCATGTAAACAACTCTGTGATGAGTGTTCAACGGCATTTCCGTACCAAGTATGGCAGAGACCCACCTACTGGAAAAAACATTCGTACGTGGTATGAAAAATTCAGAGATACGGGCTGCATCTGTAAGCAAAAATCGACTGGCCGTCCTTCAGCTGAGGAAGAGACAGTGGAACGTGTTCGCGCCAGTTTTGTGCGGAGTCCACAGAAGTCTACCTAAAGGGCAGCGAGGGAACTTGAAATGCCACAGAAAACTGTATGGCGAATTCTGCGGAAACATTTACAAATGAAATCCTATCGCTTGCAACTGCTACAAGCCTTAAGAGACACTGATTATGCTGCTCGAGCGTTTTTCTGTGCTGATTTTCTCACGTTAATGGAAGAGGATGGGTTCGCCGAAAGGTTACGTTACAGTGATGAAGCGGTGTTTCACCTTTCTGGGAATGTGAATAGACACAACGTAAGGATCTGAGGAACTGATAATCCCCACGCAGTTGTGGAACTCCAACGCGATTCACCCAAGGTGAATGTGTTTTGTGCCATTTCCCCTGAAAAGATTTATGGGCCCTTTTTCTTCCTTGAACCTACTGTGACAGGACATGTTTTTCTTGATATGCTGCAACAATGGCTCCTTCCACAGCTCGAAGAGGATAGTGCAGATTTCATTCTTCAATTGGATGGTGCCCCTCCGCATTACCACGGCAGCGTTCGGGATCATCTCAATGAGGCATTGTCACAGCAACAATTATGTAACTTATTAGAATCATCAAGCTACAAAGCCAAATCAATAGTATCTTTCTTTTTTCTTTACAACACATCTTTTTTATCAATCCTTTAGGAATCTCTGTCTCTGACATTTTCAATCAAGTATAAGCTGGAACATTTTTTGTCATATAATTGTACATATGTATATTATTCTTACCAAATATCTTATTGTAAATATTAAGAAGAGAAATAAAGCGTAGAGAGAAGCTTTAGTCATCGCATAGTATACAGAAGTCACAATCTTTCATTTTGCTCGAATATAAGTTTACCTTGACTATTCCCTGATTTATTATTAGAGTTATGAGCTATAATTGCGTATACTTTCTTGTGGTTCTTTTACAGGCATAAAATTCCCTCTGCGCACTATACCAGGAGGGTTAATAGTTATCGTCATTTGCTGGAGATACGATCAAATATTTTGTTTCAGTATCGTGATTTAACTCCGCTCTTGGCAAGTGTAATTAGAGAAAAATAGGTATTGATGGTGGTAGCAATCCAAGCGAGAATCAAAAACTAAAAACGTCGTACCCCTAGACAAAAAAGGCGAGCCAGAAAACATATTCAAACTCTGCAACATTAAAATAATAACCACCACAATCAAAGGCAGAAACACAGAGAAAGGAAATTTTTATTTTTTCTAATTACAACGTGGAAGAGCACCGAAAAAGTTTGCAGACAGCGAATTGTAAGCTTTGTTGGATGAGGATGACGCTCAAACGCAACAACTCGCGGATCAATTAAATGTGACACGAGAAGCAGTTTCCATACGTTTAAAAGCCATGGGCAAGATTCAGAAGGTGGGAAAATGGGTTCCACATGCATTGACTGAACGACAGCAGAAAACCACTTGCGAAATTCTGCTCGCCAGGTACAAAAGGAAATCATTTCTCCATTGAATTGTGACTGGTGACGAAAAGTGGATCTATTTCGAGAATCCTAAGCGTAAAAGATCATGGGTAACTCCAGAAGAACCGGCGACATCGGCTGTAAGACCAAATCGCTATGGACAGAAGACAATGCTTTGTGTTTGGTGGGATCAGAAGGGAGTGATCTATTATGAACTGCTGTAACCTGGCGAAACCGTTAATACCCAGCGTTACCGACAACAAATGATCGATTTGCATCAAACTTTGCGTGAAAAACCACCAGAATATGACCAAAGACAACATAAAGTGATTGTGCTTCACGATAATGCACCCTCCCACACAGTAAAACCGGTCAAGGAAACGATTGCGACGTTTGGCAGGGAAATCCTTCCGCATGCGGCTTACTCACCAGACTTGGGGACTTCCGATTTTCACTTATTTGCATCCATGGGGCACCC
Organism: Lepisma saccharinum; assembly: GCA_022664845.1. NCBI lineage: Eukaryota > Metazoa > Arthropoda > Insecta > Zygentoma > Lepismatidae > Lepisma > Lepisma saccharinum. The sequence goes on from JAGDQP010013411.1 coordinate 25,480, forward strand.
ACTTGCTGACCAGCGCTTCACATCTTACAAAAATGGCTTGATGACTGGTTTGCAGCACAAGAGGCACAGTTTTTTTTGTCTGGCATCCACACATTGCCGGAACGATGGCAGAAATGTATCGCTAGCGATGGCTAATACTTCGAACAAAATAGTTCTTAGCATTGTCATCCAATCACTGTGTCTTTTCTGTACATAAATTTCGGTTTCATATTTAGGCATCTGGTACTACGTCTTGAAAAGTAACTTTTTTAAAAAAAATAAGTATGTGAATAATATTTTCTGTACTTGGACAGAGCTTTTCTGTATATAATTAAATTACTCTAACCCTTTTATTATGTGAAATTGACAGCATCTTCAATGCTCATTTTGGTTTTCAAGAGATTCTCTTGTGCTGTTACCGCCCATACAATTCATTTATCTTTATCTTCAAGATATTCTCTTAGGAATCTTTGTTTTTTTCAAGATAATTCAGCGATCAATCTTTTGCCTTGCGTTTGTCATATTTGAGTAAAATAAATTACACTTTTTCCTAATATTTCTTGTGTCAAGGGTTTCATTATGATGTAGGTAGATTTCCATCACTGTGATATTGCTGGAAAGGTTCCCAACCTTTCGCTATTTCAGTCCGCGAAGTGTTAATTCATTTATATGTGAGAAAGTAATTGCAGACGAAATTAAAGTTTGATATTTGATCCAATGCATCAGAAATCTCTAGAGAGTAGTCAAATTAGATCAGTGCATCAAAATTTCGTGTTTTGTATTAACTAGTGCGCGGCAGCGTTGAGCCTTGTACTATTTTAGTGGCCTAGTTGCGTTAGGTCACTAAAATAGCTTTTGTGTTCTGCTTTCTTGCAGGATGTTCTCGCCTGCGTCTCTCCCAACCTTTTTGGGGATGCTTTTTCTTCGTGTTTTAGCCTTCTGCTTTTTGCCACCTTTCTGCGTCTGGGCACTTCTTTCGGGATTCTTACATGAATGGTTTGTGTACAAGACTAGTGTGTGTGTTCTGTGTTCGATATGGTTGAAGCAGGGTGCTGATGGGTATAGTGCTGCCAAGATGTCTTGAGCTGTGTCAAAAATGCGAACTAAAACTCACACCCTCGACATACCCAAGCGTTGAGCCAATAAGGGTTCAGCGGGGCGATAACCGAGGGAGTCTTGAATGTGTAACGCTACTGCCAAATTTAACAAGAGATTCAGTTGAAATAAGAATGGCTGAAAAGAAGTATGTTGTGGTACGCAGTAGGGAAATAAAAATAATGAGCGAAGTGATAAAGTTTTGTGACGATGAGAAAAGTTCAAGGCACTGGATGTTTCCCATAGAATAAACAACGGAGAGCAGCTGCTGCTTCTGGAAAATTAGGGTCTACTAGATGTGTTAGGAATTCCGGAATTCTGAAAGTCGGTGACTCAATGGTAAAGCACTCACCTTTTGCGCTTGGGGTCGTCGGTTCGATTCCTCTTCTTGCCATGTGACTTGTGGTGGACAAACACCGTGTGCATGGGTCTTCGATGGGTTCTTCTGTTTCCTTCCACTTTCTTCATTCCACGAATCATCCCATCATACTCCATCCGATCCCTGCAAAAGTTGCCTAAAGGTTTTATGCTACAGACCTTAAATTTAAATTCAAATTAGGAATTCTGACTTTCCGAAATAAAATTTTAACACAAGCATTTTTTTTATTTATGGCCTTTAGGCACCTCAGGCGTTCATCGTAAGAGTTTTTTTTACACTTTTTACACCTTAACCAGCAAGTGTTAATTGTACTTAATATAATATGTCTTGTACTGTCTGTTGGCGGTGGACCGTTCATTTATATCATTTGGTTGGCGTAGCATTTGGGAGATCGTGGGTTTGATCCCAGGGACCAACCATCCTGACTGAGGTTTTTGGAGGCTTTTCTCTCAGTCACACCAGGCAAATGCCGGGGTGGCATCTTCAACATAGACCCTGGCCAACATCTTCCCGAATCCTTCCCATCCCCTATCCCGGTCTGACCCTTAGGTGCCTAAAGGCAATAAATAAAATTCCAACTTCTCTCATTTGGTGGTGATGACCAACATTCGGAAATTCCGACATTTCAGAATTCCCAGTTTCCGAAATTCCGGAATTCTGGGATTTCGAATTGGGATTTAATTAGCAATCGTGTTTCTCGCCTTTTAATGTTCTATCTGTATTGTTATTGAAAGTACGAAATGCACAGGGCTTTTCCTCTATCTCAAGCTTCACTCAGCAGCACACAACAAGGAAAATAGGAAAGTGTGTGTACCACAGTTTGATTTTCAACTCTCTCACACGACTGAAGGCAAAGTTCATGTTACGAAGTCTGGCAACATAGCTCTACGGGTGGCAAGAGGGTGCGAAATTCCTTCAAGTGACAGTAGCGGCTCAAAAGGAAGATCAGATGTCGAGACATATTGGCACTACTATAGGTACCCTCCCTGTCTTCAGGTCCGATAGCGGTTTTTTTTTTGGTTTGTGACCTCTCCTGTGGCGTAATGTCGGCTTGTCTGCAGGGTAGGTTTGACCACGGAAGCCCCCTTTTTGCAACAGGGTGCGCGAGCCCCCAGTTTGCTGAAGAGTCTACCTTCTTTTGTTGGAGCAGCTCGTAGGACATTACAATACGTACCTATCCATTGCGTATTCGAAGTCTGCGGCGTTACCACCTGGACCACGAGGGTGGGTAACTGTTTTGAGAAGTTGTTAAATTAAGAAACATGTTCAGCAACGATATATAGAAATATGCAAGAAACAAAAACACACACGGCAAATTTAAAGCTAATGTTACTTTCGCCTTTCGAGTACGCTTAATTTTGAAAAATAATCACATTCATAAAATTCCATATCTCAGAGTTCTGAAGTACGTTCAACTCATTTTCCAAGTGTAAATAAATTAATTCGGAATTCTAATATAAACAACGATTCCGCTCTCGAGTAGTGTTTCCATGAGACGAGACGAGAGTGAAATGGTTATAGAAAACGAGATGAGAGAGATGTAGTAATGTAAAATACATATCTTTCGAGACGAGATAATCTCTGGACATGACATTTTCGAGATGAGACAGACTAAATCTCGTCTCGTTGGCAACACTACTATGGAGGATTTATAACCGAGCCGCCGTAGCTCAGTGGTAGAGTGTTGGTATAGCATTCTAGAGGTCGTGGCTTCGATCCCAGTGACCGGCCATCCTAACTGATGGTTTTCCAAGTTTTCTCCTGTCACACCAGGCACATGCCGGGATGGCACCTTCAACATAGGCCCGGGCCGATACTTTCCCGAATAACTTTCCCTCCCCTATTCCGACCTGAATCTTAGATTTCTACAGGCCACCCTCCCCTATTCCGTCCTGAGCCATAGATGCCTAAAGGCCATAAATAAAATTCAAATTCGAAGATTTGGGGAGATGACAACCTCTCAAAGGGGTCTGGCGAAATAACTGATCTTAAAGTAAACACTTTAAAGTATCCAATGCCATAAAAATCTCGGCCTCCTCCAAACAAAAAAAAATTGAAATTGCAGCTTTTGCTTTTAACCTCCACTGTGCGTGCACTGGCATCAATTAGGTTCCACCAGGGTGAGTCATATGTTCGTAGCGTTTTCATGGATAATGTGCAGCACCCACCTCCCCCTGTACCACAGAAGCCTATTCGGCGAAGTACATCCCATCACATTGAATGGTCCTTCTCCAACGTTCCACCAGTGACACAAGCCCCTGACGATACCAGGCTGCTGGCTTTGAAGCAAAGAATTCAGTAATGCCAGTTGTCACATCATCCACGGAATGGAATTGTCTGCCCCGCAGGAAGTGTGCTATGGAACGAAACAGATGAAAATCAGATGGCGCAAGGTCGGGACTGTAGGGGGGGGGGGTAAAATGTCCACGCCATCCATGTCCGCAATGTGCTGGCGGACTCTTCTTGACCTGTGGCATGGAGCGTTGTCAAATTGGAGGAGCAGTCACTTTCGGTTCACCAGTGCTGGATAACGACGGCGCACAATGTCGTATGCCCGTAGCAGCTGTTCGGCATGCAATGTCCCATCTACGGAACGACCATGTGGAACGAGCTCCCAGTGCACCGGACCTTCAAAATTCCACCACCACACACATCATTGTCTTCTCTTCAAACCGCCCTCTTTGAACCACTGGCTGCGCCTCGGTACCTGGTCGAAGCCATCGTTTCCCGGTGTCAGGATAACGAAGAAAGATTCACTTTTCATCATTCGTAATGATCCGCCGCCAAAATCTGTCGTCAGTTGGGTTTCGAAGCAGTTCTTCACACAGGGTCACACGTTGTTGAGCTTGAGCGGGAGTCAAATCATGGAGAACCATTCTCGGTTGCCTGGAGCGAAACCCAAGTTGATGCAGATGACGAACGACACTGGTTTGTGATGTCTGGACCTCATCTGCCAACTGACGGGTACTGGTTCCTGCGTTTCCTTCAACAGCGTTCAGGAAGGCATCAATATCCGTCGTCACAGGGCGTCCACTCTTGGGCTTGTCATCGAGACTGGTGTCACCAGACCGAAAACGTTGAAACCACTTTCTAGCTGTGGACGGGTGGACAGTACCTTCACCTTCTACGGCACAAATGTCCTTGGCTGCTGCTGCTTTCAACCCCTTTTCCCAGTAATGGCGCAGAAGCACACGACACACAAGTTTCTCCTCAGCCATTGTCCTGCCAACTGTGTATTCAACGCGTAGTTCCTCCCACACACCGTTAGCGCTGTGATCAGACAGACACGTGACACGCTTTCTGCCACCACCCCCTTTACCTGTTCTACACGTTGCACAATGGCTTTCCGGCATCCAGTGGGTGGGGCCACCCAACACTACGAACATACGGTATGACACCCTGAAATATTACTTTTAAGTGAAGGATCTAATGTACCAAATTTCACCGGATTCTCCCCTCTGTCCCGCTAGACTGTATAAATGCCTTTTTAACTATTAAAAATAAATATTTCATACTGTTTTGCTACTAACAGTTTTACTATCTTAAAGTAAACATTTTAATATATACAAGGCCATCAAAATATCTGTTCCCCCCCCCAAAAAAAATGAGATTGCAGCTTTTGCTTTTAATCTCCCAATCATACCAACCATAAGAAGGACAGCAAGGACTAGGAAATAAAACAGGGTTCCCATCTGGAACGCAGTGTCGCCAGCTCTGCAGAAAGCTGTGATATAGGATAAAGCACAAGTTACCAATTCAGGCACTGGGAAAAGGAATAAGTAACACAAAGACAATGGGGAAGACTGTGGACACACGTGAAAAGGGTGAACGATAGTTGTGCGTGAATATAAATAGAGAGAAAACAGAGAACAATACTCACCCGCTGTAGTTTAGCTGCAGTTGACATGAAGGTCATGAATGAATGCGTGGTCAACACGCAAACATTTGAACATCTGTACCAACAGAGGCTTAATGTACAGATAAAAATCGGAGGTTGCCTCCATTTTAACTTTGGACACAAACATTTCTCGCAGTGAGCACAGCAGATGAAAGCAAACTGGTCATACGCATCCCTGCAGCATTCCTCTGTAAGTCCTGTCTCGAATCAATATTCAGAAGGTGTTTAGAATTGCCCGGGATGTTCACTGGAGTAGCCACATTTGAAGCACAAAGCGGATCATCTTTTGAAATTCCCTTGCGGAAAACTGGTAATAAACAAAAAAGTGAAGGCGGAGAATGGTCTCCCGTTGCCACAATTTAATGCTGGATGAGAACACCAATGTATCTGTGATGAACTTCATCATGTTTTTGAATTAACGGAAGAACACATCAGGAGGTTGTACAAGGCCTGTAGATTTCGCCAGAATTAGCTTCTTATAGAACTCAATACCAGCAGGAACTGTCCTGTGTAAAAATCATCATCCTTGTTTGCAGCCCAGGAGTCTAGCAAAAGCAAAACACGATCCTTACCCTGTAGATCGGGTCACAAAACTTGCTCCAGGAAGATTTGCATATCGTGTTTGGTTATTCGCTGATATACTTGCATATGCTTTTACATTAGGAAATTCAGCGGTCATGCTCGCTGGAAAGTGGCCACTGGGCTCTGCAACAAGAACATACATATATGTGGAAGCAGTGTGCCATCCACTCCAATCAGCGCCATAATCATATATGAATGCGACGTTGCGGCGGTTGAACCCATGGCACCAAAGATTGGGTTGCTGCCCTGCATTGCAAGAGTTCTGCAAGAATGGAACCCTTTATCAAATCTGTACTGATCTGTATTGAGGACCTGCTCTGGAATGAAAGACTTAATCTCATGAACAAAGTCCGCGGCGGTTGGATGAACAGCAACGGCATCAACGTCGACTCGCGTACTAACTTTATGTGTAACCTTGCGCGAAACTACTTTGTGTTTTCGTTTGAAGCGCGTGACCCATGATCTGGATGCTGTGAATGATAAAGTGTTTTGTGGATCAATTTATTTCTTAATATTCATGGCCCAGATGCGTATTGTGCGGTCGTGAATAATTGCATTGCGTTGTCTCATTGCGATGAAATGCTCACGTACAGCATTATTTAGAGCGTTTTTGTAAGGAATTCCGGCGTCAGAAATGTTTGCAAGACTGTCTTATCTTTCCATTTTGTGCTTTTGTGCCACAACGGAACAGATTTTTAGACGCGGTGACATGTCAATCGCTAGTCGAGGACACAGCTGGGGAGGCTCCGCCCTCTGGACTGCTTGGTCCAGATCTTGTATGCATCGGCCAAGTAATTGTCCGGGAATTTTGTCAACGGTTTCTTTGGTGGTGATGGAGCACAAGAGGACGAACTACTGTTTTCGTGGTGCTCAACGACTGGTGGAGTTCGTTCTGGCAGCAACGTCGTTCCTCCTGCTAACGCTGTATTATCACCGAAATCAGCTTCAATCTCCTCATAATCTGTGCTACTGTCGTCTATCGTCTAGGTGTGTTAAACTCATCCACAATAAATTCTTTGTTATACAGCTACGCTGCAACGAGACGTTCCTCTCGCGTTGGAGTTTCCTGCGAGATACCGAACACATCCGCTAATAACCTAACAACCACAGATTATCGCATTCTGTACACATATGATGCGATTACTAAAACGCACTCTCGTCCCCTATACAATACAGAGAACCACCTCAATATATCGCCTTCAATTCTCACAATATCCGTGATCTACCTATGTTCAAATCCCTCCCTTCTATTCCAAGTATGAAATATATTTATTTATTTAAAACATAAACCATTGGCAAAGAATTGCATAAGATGAGCGTCAAATTACATAGTTAATTATACAAACATGGCACGATAGAGCCACAAATAACAATGTATTGAAAACAAAATAAAACCATACAATCAGTCCAATGTTATAAATTAATAGCACAAACGTATTCATATCAACAGATTATAAGCTATCATTACATCACTTAATCAGATATATATGTTACAAAATGTTTAGTTTACTATTTTTGATGATAATATACTCTCTATTTTAGAGTACCATTATCGCATTATTATTTATTTGTTAAAAACATTTATTTGAAGAGGTTGTATCAGATGGACATCAAAAACAAATTACAATTATAAAAACATATCACGATGAAACCACGAAACAGAATAAAACCCCTATAATTGTCAATGTATTTAAAATTAATAGCACAATCATCCTCAAACAAGACTATAAATTGTCGTAAATTCTGTTCATAAGGTATGAGTGAATTATAAAATTAATCGGTAATTTGACCATTCATGATGATGGTCTGTATCTCTTTATTCGAGTACCCTTCACCCAATATCAACATTTTTTTCACGGTATTCTTGAATTTCTTATGAGGATGATCCCTAATATCCCTTGAAAGCAAATTATATAGTTTCAACCCATGTGTTACATATGTGTTCTGAGTCTTATGAAGCCTGTTGTATAGTAATAACAAATTGCCACTATTTCTAGTGTAGGAAGAATGTAACTGATTACCCGTTCTATATTCCGATACATTTTTCCTTATGAAATTAATTGCATAATATGCATATAGACTGGGAACAGTAAGTATATTTAGTTTCCTAAAAAAAACCTCTATAAGATGCTCCAATCGGCAAGTTACATATTATTTCTAACTGCCTTCTTTTGCCACACAAACACTTCATGCCATTTACTAGAGCAACCCCAGAATAATATCCCATAACTAATGTGTGATTGATAAATGGCGTGATATACCATGCATAAATATGACTGTGATAAACTGAATCTAAGTCTTCGAATCATATATAAGCTTCTCGCTAGTTTACCAATAATATAGTCAATATGCATATTCCAAGTTAATGTTTCATCAATATACATACCTAAATATTTTATGTACTTATGAGCATTACAATTTGATTTGCGTCTTTTCATAGTAAATAGCATGTTTTCCGTTTTATTTATGTTTAATTTCAGCTCATTTAATGCAAATCATTGAGACGCTCTATGCATTTCTTCAATCATATTTTCTTCGAGTGTATTTGTGTTTTCATGACATAATAGAAGTATCATCAGCATATAACACCGGCTTAGCATGCAAGACACTGAGAAAATCATTCATATAGATTACAAACAATAGAGGACCCAAAATTGATCCTTGTGGAACACCCCTATCTATGCACCTTTTTTTTGAAACAGCTCCGACATACCTCACAGTTGGTTGACGATTTGATAAGAGCTGATTAAATTCAAATCCGTATCCGTAAATCCATAGTGCTATAGTTTAATTAATAATAAAGGATGGGATATTGAGTCAAAAGCTCTACTAAGATCCAGCAAAACATGACAGAAGTGATTTTTTTTATTGTTGAAATTCTTGTATATTTCACCAATTATATTACCAATGGCGTCGATTGTTGAACAACCTTGCGTACTGATAAGGATTAATCATATTATTAACCATAAAGTAATTAGAGATTTGTCTCAACATTATATACTCAAGAATTTTAGAAAACATTGGTACCAAAGCAATAGGTTTGTAATTACTTAAATCATTTTTCTTATCTCTTTTATGTACTGGAATAACAATAGTATTCTTCAGAGGGTCTGGAAATTTTCCTTGTGCTATGACAATATTATACAAAATACACAATGGATTGACAATAAGGTCTATAATGTGTTTTATCAAGTATGAGGAGAGTCCGTAGGCATCTTCCGAAAAACTAGTTTTCAGGCTTTTAACCGCAAGAATTATAGTTGCGGGTGAAATATACTCAAAATTAAACCTGTGATTGGTTTTCCGTTTAAATACTTCCAGAGACTGGAATTGATGTAGATTAGACACATTAGGCATGCTAGTATTAAAGACATTAACAAAATAATCATTAAAGTTATCAGCAGATACATTCAAATGTTCTGTTCTCTTTGAAGTAGCTAATTCTTTATTAACTATGGACCAGGCAACCGACGATTTATTGCTCGCATTTCTTATTATTGTATCGTTATGCTTAATTTTTTGCTTTTCTTATTTCATATCTGTATAACTTCTTTAGATTATTGTAGATATACAGATGCTTATCAGAATAATGGAAACACCTGTAGTTGGCAACACGTCAGATGTATGGGTTGGCAGTGGTGTCGTGGCGACCGCAGCGCCGGACTGCTGGTGGTGGTGTGTTAGGTCGGTCTCCATACTACGTCAGGCGTCGTGGAACAGGAGTGTGCAGTGGCTGCAGCAGACGGAGGTAGTGTAAAATGGGAGACCTCTCAGAGTTTCAAAGAGGGCAAATTGTTGGTGCGCGGTTATGTGGAGTGAGTGTGACGGCAGTGGCTAGTGTGTTAGGTGTGTCGCCAGGGACAGTGTCGAAGGTGATGACGGCCTACACAACACACGGGAAAACCACATCGGGGAAGCGGAACAGTGGGCGGAAGAAAAGCATCAGTGACAGGGCACGCCGGGTATTAAAGCGCATTGTCACGCGGAACCGTCGTGCCACTGCGGCGCAAGTGACGGAGGAACTCAATCAGAACCTCCCCCAACCTGTTTCGACAATCACAGTCCGCCGCGAATTACATGACATGAACTTACGGGGTCGTGTTGCACGGGCCAAATCTCTCATCAGGGACCAGAACGCTTTAGCACGCCGCAAATGGTGCCGCGACCATGCAACTTGGAACGTTGACGACTGGAAACGTGTGGTATGGTCGGATGAGTCACCATTCACCCTATTCCAAACCACGTTCCGTGTTTGTGTGTGGAGAACGCCCAAAGAAGCGTATGATCTGCAGTGTCTCCGCCCAACTGTGAAACATGGCGGCGGCACGGTGATGCTGTGGGCCGCAATATCATGGTTTTCATTGGGTCCTGTGGTCACACTTCGCGGACGCATCACTGCCAACGATTATGTCGCAATTTTAGGAGACCACTTGCATCCTATGGTCCGGATGTTGTTCCCGGACAATGACGCCATATTCCAGGATGATAATGCACCCATTCACACAGCTGGAGTTGTTGCAGCGTGGTTTGAGGAACATCGGGATGAAGTTCAACACCTCCCCTGGCCCGCCCAATCCCCAGATCTCAACATAATTGAACATCTGTGGTTCATCTTGGAAACACGACTCCGGCGACGATTTCCACCTCCATCCTCTCTCACAGAACTGGCCGATGCCCTGCACGAGGAATGGTGTAATATTCCACTTGCTACCATTCACGACCTCTATGCCTCCATCCCACGCCGCATCAAGGCTGTTCTGAAGGCGAAAGGTGGCCCGACACCATATTAATCTGGTAAGTTGCACTTTCGTTCAGGTGTTTCCATTATTCTGATAAGCATCTGTATATTCCATTAGTGTTCCCTCTTTTAATTTGGTAGTACCAATAAAATATCGAAGACTTCAATTTTCCAAGTTCTTTGGTATACCAACCATTGTTCATACCAATTTTCCTCGTAATTTTCTTAGACTTCCTAGGACAATACGTTTGCAAGCCAAAGTCTATAATTTAAATAAATGTTAACCATGAATGATTCACATCCAAGTTTGGATTCAGTAAGAAATTAAATTCAATAACACTCAAGTAATTTCTAAAATTCATTATATTAAAAATTTTATGACTGCGTATAGATATCCTATTTGTTTCATTAACATTACCAATCGAAATGTGTGAATTAATAACCTTATTTGAAGATAATTTAACCCAAAGACCCATGTGATCAGATAAAAGACGATCAACAACACCGCATGACAGGCCCTCCATAGTGGAATGAGCAATAACATTATCCAAACAGGCATATTTCTTGTGGGTATGTTGTTAAAATAAGCCCAATTTAGAGATCTAAGAATGTCACTAAATTTTAGTGCATTTGTAGAATTTTCTTTTAAAATATCTATATTAATATCCCCCAATATAACAAATTTATAATTGGAATAAATATTTAGGAGATTGTATAATTCCTCAAATTTGCTTAGAGATACCATAATATTTGTATTAGGGACCCGATAAATGGATACAACTATTAATCTCAAATCAACAAACCTGATTCCAACAGCTTCAAAAATCATACCTTCACATATAGAAGAAGATAAATCAAGTATTGCATAATTATAAAGCAAATCTTTTCTTAAATAAATTGCAACCCCATCATGACGATTACTAACTCTGCAATAATAAACTAATAAAGTGTATTTCTCAGGTACATACAAAGAACTCTCCGCATTGTTCATCCAATGCTCATTCATACATAGAATTTGTGAAGTCATTTCAGCCAAAAATATATTGAGTACATCTAACTTATTTTTAATAGATTGAATATTTATATGTAGAATAGTAATTGGAGAATTCCAAATGCAATTCTTTACAAAATTACATTTCTTATCGTTTAAATGAGCTAAGATGTGGTCTAAATTCATACCATTATCGGATGATAGACCAGATCTCAAGATTGGATTTTCTCTCTTATCAATAATCTGAATCTCATTTAGCTGTGGTATAACACTAGGTTTCAAAATCCGCATATTATTAACTGCGGTTACTTTACCCCGTTTCCCGAATTTACACTTGGTAACATTACCATACCTTTGTCAGTAACGTCTTTCAGTAATATCTCTTGTATCATAAATAAAATACTTTCACATAAATACACCTTCCATAACTGGTTAAAGTGCATACCACGTTATGGGTATGGAATCTCTTCCCCAAATTTTCTATATCAAGTAAATTGTAAATTGTGGAACATGTAAATTGTGGAAATCTATCATTAACTTTTTTACCTCTGGGTTAACCTTCCTAATTTCAGAGTTTAACACAGACCACGTTGGCAAATCATAACGTAAAGGTATAGTACATAACAATATTTTAATATAAGGGATAGTAACTAAAAGGTTTTTTAATGATCTCAAGAACTTACCAGATTCATTTCTATATACATCATTTGACCCGGCAATTATTGTAATTATATCACTTTTTGCATTAATATTAGTAATCCCGTAATAACTATCTAGTATGTCGTCTGACCTCGCATCTGGTTTAACAAAGCTAGAAACCTTGTGATGACTTTTATGTAACAATAGCTTAGATAACCCCTTTCCCATGGCTATCAGCTAGAATGTTTATTTTCACAGTTGTACAAGAGCCTTCTACCTTTTTTGACTGGTCATACATTGTAGATCCATCTTTAATGTCTGATTTTAAAAGCAGTTTTTTTTAAATTAAATTCCAACCGGAGTTTTTATCCTTTTCCACTCGAGATATAGCTGTATTTGACATGAAACTTTTATACCTAGCAATGTCCTCCAATTCAAAAACCTTTTTAGATAATTTGTCATTACGTACTTGCATATTAGCCATTTCATTTCATTCTTACATGATTCAATAATTTCATTACAAGTCATTTTATCACTATGTAACTTATCTTGTAAACATTTTATTTCTTGAATCAGATTATGTTTATTATCTTCAGGCTTGTTGCATTTATTCGCAAGAGCAAGGTGGATGCTATTATCTTCCACTTGGACCCCAATATCCACCTTGCTGCCTAAGTGTGTCGATGTTACTTTAAAAGGTGATTGACCTACTTGAATACCCTTGTCCACTTTATTTATGTGTCTGTGAAAGAGTAGAATATGTTTTTTTTTTCTTGTCATATAACAGTACATGAGGAGAAAGAACTAATTCACAATTTTCACTCTCATGCTGAGCTAATACAGATTCAATTTCATCAACAACAGCAATGCCGTTATTTACATTTCGTATATTTCCAGTTCTAAGATTTCCTTTAGGTGTCATGGTGGCTTCTATTTCGTCCAGCATTCTCATGGAATTCTCAAATGAGTTTAATATAGTATCACTGTCTATCTCATTTTCGTCTTCACAAATATTGTGTATAAATGATTTATTAAATAAGGAGTGCCTCGAGGACTCCTCCTTATCGTGACTAGGGACACTTGACATTGGACTGTTAAAATCCACGCAATTAAAATCGTCACTAAATTGAAATGTGTTCATTCCCCTATTTGGGGTGTTAAAATTCACTTTTCTTATTGATTAAATACAGTAAGTATAATACAAGAAGATACACGATTAATAAAACTATAAAAGGCTTTTCTCCTATTTCCCAAAATGATAATTTTACAGTAGAAAGTTTTTCTCCTGTTCGAATGGAACTACTGTACACTCGGAGAAAGCCCTAATGAGGGAAACCTTACTCAAAGAAACTATGGTCATTTAAAAACCTTCCTCATACAACGTAATTATTATAGATAAAATAATTGATAATTACATACGTCTAAGGTTTCTCCCCTGTCAAATTTTAAAGACAAGAAAAACGTTAACAGGTTCCACAACCAAGGACACTTCCACGACCACGACAGGTTATACGACCAACACCAAAACCACACCGAAAGGCATTAACAAAGTGTCCGCGTACAAAAGGCTTCTCTCCAAAATCAACCAAAAGTGTTTGGGAGTTGATGATAGTTTCGCAATTCAAAGGCTTCTCACCGTTACAAGTACACTACCAACATATATGTAGGTAATAGATGGCTCCACTGTATAGCAGGTTAATTGACCTGTTGTATCGTATGTTTGCTAATATACCATTAACACAACTACCCACAACTGGTTTACATAGCAGCCTCCACAGTAACACCGCACTTTGTGTCCAATGACACTACCTGACCTTCGTAGTCGAATGCTCACACACAGAAACAACAGTATTCGCTCGCACTTACTCCTACCACCACAAGCACTGGTTCCGTCTCGCATCTTTACGTCCCACACTCTCTGCGCACTTTCTACGTGTGCACGCCCTCTCTACTTGTGTTGCCTGTGGCCCATAGCATGACTTATTACACCGCACCTCTAGTAAGTTGTAGTAAAACGTTACCTGGTCATGTTTATATTGCAGTGGTAACTACGGGGGTCTTTTCTTCCAATCTTTTTGTTTCTTGTTCAAGGAAAGGAAACAGTGTGGGGTTTGGGTCTTCAACTCCGAGGCCACATCGGCCCTTCAGGTGAGGCAAGGACATGGAAAGAAATTTGTTGTGACCCGCGCGACGGTACCATCCCAGCATTCACCTGGTGGGACTGTGGCAAATCAGGGACGACCTTTGTCTTCCCTTCACGTGAGTTATTCACGCACGACAACCGGTCACCCTATTCACGCATGTGTCCACAGTCTTCCCTATTATCTTTTGTCTTACCTATTCCTTTTTCTTGTGCCTGAATTGCTATCTTGTGCTATATCAGGTATCTCAACTTTCTGCAGAGCTGGCAACATTGAGTTCCAGATAGCAACTCTATTTATGGTCTTTTCTAGTTCTTCATGCCTTTCTTATGGTTGGTATGTTCCATTTGGATGACTTTACTTCCCTATTTGCAAGATATTCACTTTCACCGTCATTCCTGCCTTTCTCTAATTTTGCCGCCATTCAATGTTTCCTCTTCCCTAGATCCGCTACCTATGGTCCTTAGCAGCTTAAATTTTGGTGAACTCCATATCTTTCATGCTCAATCAAATTCCGTAGGTTTGTATAGGATTTGCGCGACAACCATATGGTCCTTTACTTGTAAGAGAAGGGAGGCTTGGAATTTCAGTGAATCTGTACAGGAAACCAAGTAGTTTCCTGACTGCTACATTTGGCTTTGTTAAGCTCAGTAAAGGTTAGTTTCCCCTCACAAATTACACTCAGATTTTTTGAAAGTTTACTTGCTTAATGGGAATACTGTCAATGATGTATGCACACAAACTTTTACTCTTTTTCAACGTGATTGTAAGAGTGGAGGGCTTTAAAGAATTTAGGGTCATATTCCAGCTATAAAACCAATCAAGTATTTCAGAGATAGTCTGTTGAAAAATGAGCGCGTCATTAACGATTATTACTTTTTTTTAAGGTCTTGCAATCAACTGCAAATAGAAGAATATTATTGGAAAGTGAAGTTAAGTGAGACAGAAGGTCGTCAATGTATAGAATAAATAATAGTGGAGCTAGAACACTCGAATACTCGTATTTGTTGTAAAAAGTTTCATTCTTCTTGAAAGAGTAATTTTTATTCATATTTGGATTACTGATTTTTGGCGCTTTAAAAAAACTAATTTCGGACCACTGAAAATTGATGACAGTCATGGTCAGTGCTAAATTGATAAAGAACTCCATTAGATTGAAACAGCTCTACAATTTGAACGAAATTAAACTATAAATATGAGTTATTCCTATGAATATTCACTTACCAGCGAAGGCCTCAGCCAAAGCTGGCTAAAGGCCATAAAAATTAAATTCATTTTCTTACCAGTGATTGATAATACAATTTAACCATTCCGCTGATTCGTCCTGAAAGAGAGCTCTTCTCTGATAGACTTGTGCTGTTTCATAGCTGACGACGGACGCAATGAAGTGAGTTAAGTTACATCGCCACACAGCTGTTACAAGAGCAAAAATCAGAAATAGCCATGCCATAGATGCCCCACTCGCTCCTATTATCCAACTACAGGAAATTATGCAGATGATAAACATCAACATACGAGTCAGCTGGTTGTCTGGCTGAAAACAGAAGTAAATAGAAATTTAATATATGAACATATTTCTTTAATCTAAAATATTTATGATATTATACAATATAATGTCATGATGCCTTAGGTATACTTATGACAGAGAAATCACAAAAATGCGAGTTCTTTCACTTGAATCAAATGCGTATTACTCATCTAAGTATTTTATTGTCTTTCTTTCTTCTTTTATGTTTGCTTTTGGAAACTTGTTCAATATCCTAAGATTAGGCAAAATTGGAAAGCTCTAAGTTGGATAAATGAGTAAATATTTAAACGGAACATACAGAAAACGCTTTAGTTACTTCCATTATTATTATCTTTCTGAAAACCGTAGGGAAAAAAATACGAAAAAAAAAAATCTAAAACAACTTCATTGTTAAAATAGCACGCATGAGAATAGGAAAATGAGAGCTTTCTTAAACTTGGTTGCTGAAAAAAAAATATTTTGTTCCACAGAAGCTCTGCTTCAAGATAATCACTTCGTATTGTTGAAATACAGTCATACATCAAATATCGTTGTTACAAAAAAATTGTGTTTATAAATTTAAGGATTATGGAGTAATGTTTCAGAACAAAAAGTCTCTAATAATTAAACACAATTTATTTATTTTTTTAATTTCTCCGTACCTTTCATAGCATTTGAAAATTGGGCAAAAGGCAAAGATTATCAAAAAGTCTCAGAGATTTTTAAAAAATTATTGCGAATTTCATGAATTCAACTTGTACAAACCTAGACATAAACATTTTTAATAGCAATAACATTATATTAGATTATAAATTTGAAAAATAAGATTGTTATTTTTATTTTAGAATTCTATCATTACACATTGCTGTAGTAATCTGCCAATAAGGGCAGGTCATTTATGGCAAGTTGTTTTTCATTCGTTCTGACTTTACATGTCTTTCTGTCAACGTAAAACTTTTCTTCTGTATTACTGACTACAAATTGTCAGTTTCGTCTCTTTATTTATTCACTTACTTATTTATCTATTCATTTATGATTAGATTGAAGCATTTTACATAAATGTAGGTGTATAGTTTATATTACACAACTGAAAATATTTTGATTTAATGTTCCTTTGCATAATTACATAATATGTGCGAATGGAAATAAATTTTCAAAGCACTTTCAGTGCAAAAGTCAATATGGAAGGTACCGTCAATGTCTATTATATCGAAAATAATACTATCTAACAGTTAATAAAAAGAAAGTGTTTCAAGAAGAAGGGAATAAGGGGTGTGATGTCTAGTAATCACTTTGATGTGAAAAGTGAATTTTAAGTGATCGTTACTAGATACTTAAAAAGATCTTTGAACTTAAGTAAACGCTCCAGTAATGGACACTTTAAGAACACTTTTCACCATTATAATTTTAAACTCAAACACGGTTCAATTTTTTTATTTTATTTTTATTTAAATATACATCATAGAACAGAAAAAGCTGTGTGAGTTACAGTCAAGAATACAATATAAAAATACAAGAAAAACAGAACAATTCATCGGAAAGATAATATAAATATCCACTGAATAGGGACTGTATCAACAAGGATAAATAAAAAAATATAATTAAAAAAGGATATAAAAACACGCTTTTTTAAGATGGACTAAAAAAGTAAAAAAAAATAATAAACTGAATTAATCTTATGAATCGGAAAATAAAAGTGTGGGTGTTCTTAGTTATTTTATGATAAGGTAAGCAAGAGCACCCACGCTTTATTTCCTGATTCACAAGATAAATTAATTGTTTTTATTTTTTAGTAAATCTTAAACAATTGTGCTTCTTTTTTAAAAAAAAAATCCTTTACAGAATACAACCTAAAGTGGTACTTTTCAATATTTTGGTCGGAACAAGTAATAAATCGACACAAATTAGGTGTTTTTACGGGCGTGGCTCCAGATGCAGTAAACGCGATTTACCGCCAAACTATAGTTTTCCACCCATTTTCGAGTGTTCCAACGTTCGCCAAGTGGTCCGCGGCCGTTTTCCCCCATTTGCACACGTTCGTCTCTATTGCGATTTTGATACGTTTTTACGTTATTGCGGGATTCAGAGGATTTCTTATCGGTATTACCGTTCCACGACCCTCTCATTTCGGAATTTGCCTGCGCGAGTCATAAAAAATTATACAGAGCTCCAAGGACGAGTAGTAGGACTGCCTTTGTCCTAGCTCGTGACCAAAAAAACCTTACCCCCCCGCAGCGCTCCTTACAGGAGAAGTGGGATGTACAATTCAAAGTCTGCCCGGGATATTATCCGAAGGTATAGTACTGCGGGAACGAAGGAAACTCTTCCATTTATCATATATATATTCTACTGTACGTTTTTCATTTCTCCTGGTGTCGCATATAAGGACAAGGTTTTCCACAAAACTTGTAGATAATTTAATTTTCTGGAAAATATTTTCACACGGAAAGTGATGAAGGGGATTTACACTTATGCTGCTTTCAATTCTCATTGTTCGATGTGACGCGTCTCCACTATATTTAATTTCAAATCAATAATTATTTATTCTTATAGGAACATCGTTCTGATCCGTTCAGGCTCACTTTAAACACTGCTAATTACTAAGCGTAGATCCAATTTCACAATGGCATCATGCAATAAGAATTCAACTACACAAACTCAAATGATATTTCATCATAGTTTAATCAACATGCAACTAAATATTTCATGCAAAACAACATTAAATAATATCAAACCAATGTCTTCCAACAGAATATGTCACCCCAAATATCTGAAGCATGCGGATCTCCTAAACACAGATCTTACAACACAAAAATTGCGTATGTATTCTTTTTTACGAATAGAACTTTGTACTCCATCCGCTGAAGAAAAGTCTAGATATCTAAAATCACTGTCACTTACAACAATTTCAATAAACTATATTTTTTTAATTCTTTTGTTTCTTTCCTTTCTGATATCAATAGTTAAACTCTTCATTCTCAGAAGACCCCATTTAAATCTGTACATAATTTTCTACTTCATCTTTCCCTTTTTCTTCACCCATACTCTCCACCTAACTGGACTCCACTTTTTGATTACTCTCGTCTAGCGTCTCTGTCTTCATTGTATGAATGTGCTTCTCATCACCTTTCCTGGTTACTTCATTTTGTCTTCCCGTGCACACATGTACTTCTCTCTGTCAATTTCTGCATTATCCATCTGTGAGATTCCTTTACGGTAACCTCTTCCTCTAGTGAAATTGTTTTTTTGCATCACTATGTGTGAACAGTCTTCTGTGACGTCCCTCTAAACCACAGGATCTCTTCTACTTGAGCACCTATATCTACTACCATTGTCCGGATCTGTTCCACTTGAGTAGCTACCTACACTGTTTTCAATTGTAGATCCGCCAGAAGGAACTCGTCGACTTGAATGCCAATATCCGTCATAATAATTGCCTCTTCTACTTGAATGCCTAAATCTAGTGTCTCTTCTATTTGAACGAATATATCTACCATAACCCGGATCTGCGCTACCTCTACTGTTTGCTTAACCCTGTCTTGTACTTTCTGAGTTTGCATTGCAAAATTACCATGAACGCTCTCATCTTCCTTATTAAACCAAACCTCAGACATAATCGATACCAACCTAAAGTCTTCATTAATTACGACAAAAGAGATTTCGAGTACTGCCCCTTGAAAATAAACGTTGCCGTTAGTGAGCCCAAGAATCTTAATCAAATTAACATTTAGCAAATGTAATACTGCTATCTGACTAGTTCGTATCATTTCCATACCTAACCTTACTGCCAACTGTAAGGACATATTATTTCGAGATCCAGTATCTAACAATCCAATGATGTCCTCCGCCTGTATGTTTAAAGTTATGCTAGGTATCTTTTCAAAAATATTTTCACATTGAGTAATTATGACTGAATCTGTAATTAACAGCACGTCATCTACATCCATTGTATTTATGTTAGCCTCCTTAGGAACGTCTAACTGAAGCTCATGTACCTTTGTCTCTTTCAGTCTTATTTTCACTTTCTGAAATTGTTTAGCACACTCCATTTGGACTAAAGTGTCCTCTTTGACTACACTTTCTACAACTTACATTAAATGCTGGGAAGCTACAAATCGGTGACGACCTAAACACCTCCAACACTTTCTATATACTCCTTGAGCACTTATAGCCACTGACCTTGAACTTGACTCACTTATAGACTTGATCTGATATATTTGATCCGAAGTTTTTGAGTACTTAGTTAAAGTTAAGGCGTCTTTTTCTACCTGTTCTATCCGTTTTGATATCTCTATTGCTTTATCTAGAGTTAGATCGTGTTCAGACAATAACATCCGTCTGGTATTTTTATTTAGTACGCCACATACTAATTGGTCCCTAACCATAACATCTGAAAAACTACCATATCTACAAACTGCTACACTACTTGATGTTTGAGCTCTTGAATATATTCTTGTACCGTTTGTACTGGTTTTTGACAGTGATGATGGAATTGAAATTTGGCCACTATTTTATTTATGTGCTTTCCATATATACGTATCAACATTGACTTTAGCTCAGCATATATTTTCGCACTGACAGCTGTTGGAGTGCATTATTCATGCAACCTTTCATAGTCTGAAGCTCAAATCACTGATACTCTTTTAGACTCAAAAATATCATTACCCTCACAGAAGGCTTCAAATCGATCTAAATACATTTGAATGTGATTCCCTTCAACTTCAAATGCATCGAAAGTTACTACTCATTTCGCAATCTTTCTGGAATTACCACGAACTGCGCCAAGTGCTATATAATCTTAAATTTGTCAAATTCGTTAGCCATATCTTACTGTACGAACTACAGACGAAAATATATTAAAAACAATGAATACGAAATGCGTATATCTTTTGAAGCCTTTACTTAAGGAAAACCAATCGCACGTAACTTAATCCAAATTAGTGTTTACAGACAGATATCATGAATGGTGCAATATCTTTAGAAAAACCCGAGATCGACATCATTAATTCAACCAGTTTTTCAATTGTAATTAGTAAGCATAGATCCAATTCCAAAATGGCTTCATGCAATAAGAATTCAACTACACGAACTCAAATGATATTTCAACATAGATTAATCGACATGCAACTATATATTTCATGCAAGACAACATTAAATCACATCAAACCAATGTCTTCCAACAGAATATGTGACCCGAAATATCTTAAACTTGCAGATTTTCTAAACACAGATCATACTACACAAATATTGCATATGTATTCATTTTTACGAATACAACGCCCTTTAATTCATCTACTGAAGAAAAGTCTAGTTATCTACAATCATTGTCACAAAAATCTCAATAATCTAATATTTTTAATTCTTTTGTTTCTTTCCTTTCTGATATCAATATTTTCTTTCTTCTCAGAAAACACCACATAAATCTGTGCAACCCTGCGCAGATCAAATGTTTTATGAACCGAGGGGTCTGAGCCATACATGTCTAAAGCCTGTAAATAAAAGTAGTTTCAAATGTAACCGGGGTAACTCGCTGACAGTAACGAGTTTAATTAATGGCTGATGTAACAACACATTGGTTATGGGCTGTGCAGCTAAGTGGAGAGCGTGTGAGACTCTCATTATTAAGGTTCTCGGTTCGACTTGCCGCCTAGATTTCCAATTCTTTTATTCAAGGAAGTAAGCGTTGTAAATGATGTTCGTGACTGCTTCTGAAAGAGATTTATCCCCTAAAGGGAGAAAAACAAGAGAAAGCTGGTAGAGAGAGAGAAACGAACTGTGTATTCATCAGCGTTAAAATTTCATTTATTTTCACGTCTTCCGCCAAATTTATTTTCCTCTTCCTTTCTTTCATTCTCTTTTTTCGCTCTTTTCCCGTCATCTTTCATGCGTTCTCTCTCTCTCTCTCTCTCTCACCTCTCTTTCTGTGTTTGAAGACATTTTGTAGCATTGCAAAATGACGATTCCTGCATGATGTCCATACTATTATTTTCCTTTTCCTTGCATTAATTCCTATCTTTCAGAGTTTAACGTGAATGGAATTTCTCCCAATCTATTTCGTGCTTCTCTAATGGTGCTCAATGACTCATTTTTTCTTCTCCAGATGGAGGAATATGCTGGCATGCCATGTTTTGGCGAATATTTGTACTGTCATGTTGATTGTCTGTTAGGCTTGCAGTCAAACAATACTCCTGAAGGAAAGAGCTAGTATTTCTTATAACACCAACTTCCACTTAATATTGTAACTGACTGCGTGTTGCGGCCTAGTAATGTGGTGCTCTTTGGTGACGATAGCAAGGTTGCGTCTCATCACTTAAAATACATACGCTGCCCAGCACCTACAGACCACTGGGAAAATCATGCAGAGTAAACCTCAAACAGGCGTGGACCACATGCAACCCTAACACACGCAAGGCTAAACTTTCTTACGTGCTT
>JAGDQP010013412.1:1675-47859 GCA_022664845.1 Lepisma saccharinum
TGGACGAAAAATCCGTTGGACCAAAAGTCGATTGGACGAAATGTCCTGTGGACGAAAAATCCGTTGGACCAAAAGTCGATTGGACGAAATGTCTTGTGGACGAAAAATCCGTTGGACGAAAAGTCGATTGGACGAAATATCTGTTGGACCAAGTCGATTGGACGAAATGTCTTGTGGACGAAAAATCCGTTGGACCAAAAGTCGATTGGACGAAATGTCTCGTGGACGAAAAATCTGTTGGACGAAATGTCTTGTGGACGAAAAATCTGTTGGACGAAATGTCTTGCGGACAAAAAGTCAAGTGGACGAATTGTCTCTGGACGTAATGTCTGTGGACGAAATATTTGTGGACGAAATGTCGCATGGACAAAATTTCGTTGGACGAAATGTGGTATCACCGATAGAACAGTACCGGGTTCAAATCTCCTCCAGGTTTAGCTTTATGTTACTCATTTTCATTCACAAGTACAGTACTTTTCTTTTTAGTACATATGAATTAATGCTCCCTTTCGCACTTTTGTACATTTTATTGCGTCGTTTTCATGCTCACAAGATGTAAATTGTATCTGAATAGATGGAAATTCATCTATACAAATACAATATCTAGGTTTCCATTGAAATGGACTACCACAGATTTTCGCTCTTTTTTCGAGCGGAAATTTCTCATCTTTGCTCCGACGAAAATTCGCTCTAAACGAGCGGTCCCTTTTTCCGCTCGATTTGAGCGGAATTCGCTCTTTTGATTTTAGCGTGCATTGTTCTGTGGGTTCAGACCTTACGCCGATGTTCTCATAGTTCTATTGCTAATGCAGTGCTTTGACTAACACAATAAATATTGCTAATTATTTTCCCAAAAATTCTGCTTCAAATGCATTATTTTTCTACATGAAAAAGAAACTTCTTGTAAATTGCCTAACAGCGCTGAGAAAAGACAACATTTTGAGAAGTATATCAGTACGTGTGTCACACTTTTGACTCAAAACATTCATATTAACATTGCTTCCTTTTTATCGAATGCTATGTTATATAGAAATCAGTCACATATTAAAATTTCCACATAAATCACAAAACTAAGTTTTTTTGAATACCTGGGAGTGTGATAAAATATTTTCATTGGACTCTTACCAGAACCAGAAAAGTGATACTTCATTTTATAGAATTCTAGCTTATTTCCCGCCTACTGGAGCGGGTTCCAAAGGGTTTTCTTCCCCCCCCCCCTTTGCGGGCTGTCGAATCAAAAAACTAAACTAGCCGTAGTTAATGAATTATATGACAAATTTGACCACTTGGAAGTAGTTAACCCGTCGAACAACATTGTAGAGTGGTTGCCGCGTGCTTTGACTTTTAAATATTTCATTATTGTTATCACCGCCATTGGAATTCAATGGACAATTAGATGGTCGATTATCTCTGAAGATAATGATTTTAGAATCAAAGTGATATGTTAACTTCTCAGTCCGGTCCAGTGTCTGATCATGTGCGAAAAATTATTTTAATCGGTCTAGCACTTTTTGCCTGATACTCACGCACACATAGTCACTTTGAATTTTGTATATGTCACTCTATGACAAGTTCACTTACTCTATCACTCACTCACGGTGACAAGTTCATCGCCGCAGTAACAACCCATCGGGTTCTATCCTGGGCAAGGTCAAGCCAGTTTTCATCACAAACACCTACTTCTCTAAAATTCCTTCTAATATTCTCCTCTCAACGTCGTCTCGGTCTTCCCAACAGTCTCTTTCCCTCTGATTTTCCAACCAAGATGGAATATAATCTTCGTTTTCCCCCATCCGAGCTACATGGCCTGTCCACCTTAGTCATCGTGATTTCATTATTCTTACATCAGGTGAGTCGTACAGTCCGTGAAGTTTTTCATTATGTGGTCTCCTGCATTCTCCAGTCATCTCGTCCCGTTTCGGCCCGTAAATCGTTCTCAAAACCTAATTTTCGAACACACGTAATTTATGTTAATCTGCTATGGTCGTACTCCAACTTTCGAAACCGTAAAGTATTACCGGCAGAATAACCGTTCTGTATATTTTTAATTTCAATTTCCTTGATATTAATCGCGAGGTTAGAAGTTTCTGGACTAAATACTAATATGCGTTTTCCGATGAAAAGCGACTTTTTATTTCTTCCGTGACTTCGTTTTTGCTTCTTGCGTATGCTCCCAAATATTTAAATTTACTTGATTTCTCTATGTTCTCGTTCTCAATTGTTACATGTTTTCTTCATTCTCTGTGTTTCGGCCAGCAATATTAGCCCTTTTTGTCCTCCATTGTTTTTGGAATCGCATATTCTATTGCAAAGTTAAACAGTAAATAATGCAGCACCCTGTTTCAATCCGTCGGGAATTTCGAAACTATCTGACATATCATTTACCTATCCGTACTCTGCTTATGAGGTCGCTGAGACACATCCTATGCAATCTGTTATCCAATATCTGAGTTAATTTTAGTATTATGAAGTCCTTTACTTTTAGTGTGATTTGGTGAATGTTTGACTAAGTGTTGCCTGAATGTTTTGCTAGAAGTAAACTGTTTCTATTTACCGTTTCATGCTATATGGCTACTGTGGATGCTTTCTCCAAAGATAATTCCTCAGTTGATAATAACAGACATTTCCTTAAACTGTTATCTGAGATACGAAACAAAGCTTCGTCAAAGCTTCATCCAAGAATGTTCTAAATTTACACATGCTTTTGTTTAATTTCTTAAACTCTCAGATATTTTCGTTGATAGTTTCACAATAAGTAGGGACAGTAGTTGTTTAAATTTCTTGAATAAAAGTGTTTACATTTCTTGATGTCAAAATGTAAGGGAGAAAAATAATTTTAAAAACTTTTTAAAGACATACTTTTCTTAAACAATTCGTACTAAAAAATAAAAAATAATATTGTTCATGAATGACTAAAAATAAAAGCATGTGGTGCGCTCTCATATACAGTCTCTTTATAAATTCTTCAACTGGCGCGCCTCATGCTTTTCTTTTTATTCATGCATAAACAAAATTATGTTTTTACTTTTTAGTATGAACTGCAAACAGTCAAACTCAATATCGTTGCAGATTAGAATTTATTTTCGGATAAAGAAGCCTATATTTAAAAAATATACATTTAAAATATATAAGTATAGAGAAATACATGAACGTAACAATAGAATATTGTATTGTCACCCGACTTACGTCACTGTGCAAATGTTCATCGTTGTATGACGTCGGGAAATGAGTTAAATTAACGTTGCAAGATTTGAGGACACCATGAACCATTGTTAACTAAAGAAAATTAATGTAAAAAAGCGTTTTCAATGACATTTTAAAGCTGTAGACATAAATCTTGCACTAATACATGTTGCAAGAAACTTAGAGAATGTGCATTTCCTTTGAAATTACAAGCATCTATACTAATACGGTTAATTATATACTTCCCGATTTTCACATATTTCTTCCAGATTTCAAAAACAAGCATCACACTTTTAATAAACACTTCACATGTACAACTAGGAAGGAATTTCTTAATCATTCAGTTGAATTTTCATAGGCATGTGATGAAAACAGTTTCGGATTTGTCACGGTCAGATTTGTTCGATTGTTCGGTTTAGTGTACTACATTTTAAAACTCTCTGTGCTACGCGAGCCCGTTGATAGATTTCTGAAGAATATTTTTCTCGTTTGTTCAGGTACCATTTTCGTAAATGACTTAATAAAAAAATAATTAATGAAAGGATTTTAAAAAACACGCTTTTTAAAGATGGACTAAAAAGTAAAAAAAATAATAAATTGAGTTAATCTTATGAACCGGAAAATAAACGCATGGGTGCTCTTAGATATTATGATAAGGTAAGCAAGACTACCCACGCTTTTATTTCCCGGTTCATAAGATTAATTCAATTTATTATTTTTTACTGTTTAGTCCATCTTTAAAAAGCGTGTTTTTTTTAAAAAAAATCATTTTTTAATTATTTTTTCTGTATAATAGATGAATATTAAACTCCCTGCGAGATAGGCAACCCAAACTTCACACAGTAGATGCGGCGTAGCCTGCATTTAAGGATAATTTCAAATTATTTAGTTAATTAATTAATTACAGTTAACTGGATTATTCTGTCATATATCTAATGATTGAATATTGTATTGTCATTGAAAGCAAGCAAGTTTACAAAATTTCAAAGAAATCGGATGATGGGAAGTGAGTTAAAAATCGATTGCAAAATTTGTACCGAACAGACAGACAAGAAATTTGTACCGGACAGACAAGAAAAGCGAGTTAATAAAAACGTGTTAAAAATTGCACGATGTTTATTCTTACTTCAATATTATTAAGTGTTTATTTGCTCTAAATGTATTTTCATGATCACTTCTTTTTAATTCTTTCAGATGCGTTCTAGTGGTCGAACAGCCACACCACCCCCACCTCCACTTCCTACTTCAGAACCTCCTCCTCTGGAATCTGACTATGAAGAAATTGGATTTCCAGCACAACAGTATATTAACGCACCCATCACAAGGAAAGTGGGAGGTTAGTGTGTATTTATTTCATAACTCTCCAGTACAAATTCAAAATTATATTAAACTAGAAATAAGAAATAATATAAGACAATATCAAAAGCAATTTTAGATTTATAACAGTATATATGGGCCTCGTCGTCGCAGTAAGTTTCCCTAGTATAATGGTATAGATGGAGTGCACGGTCACTATGGCTGCAGTTCGTTGAACTATATTTACATTTCGCACGTAAATCGACGTCCAGTAATTTCGGAAAATGGTTTGCTTCCCTGAAATAGATTCGAAAAGTCAGGTTAGATTATTATTATTTCTTTCTTTATACAAAATGAAAACATTGATCCCAAAATTCACGAGCATAGGTGAGAAGAGTCAGGTTAGATTATTTTATTATACGCAATGCCACCAAATATTACGTTTAACACACACACACACACACACACAAAGCATTGCTTAGTCGCTGTGCTAACGTCGGGAATCTTATTGCGACGATAAGGTCGTAGAATTTAGTTTACATTGTGTTGCACTCTGTGAAACTAAGACCGACTTTTCATATAGATGCTCGCCGCGTGCTTTACTTGCGATTTGGCTGAATAGCCAATTGAAACACGTATTTGAGTATGTGTTCTACATGTAACACGAATTTATATTGGCTATACTCATTTAAATCGCAAGCTAGGCAAGCGGCGATCGCCTGCAAGAAAAGGCCTATTTCTTGCTCTCTGATTTCAAATTTGAAAACCGGTTTTGTCGTCTAACCATCACGGGAGTAAGAATCCCTTGCGCCCGCCATCTCGTAACGTTGTTACAAAACAAGCGTGTAGTGTAAATATATGTTCGAAATTACCACTTGCAAGGTCGCCCTGGTGGCCTAGTGGTCAAGGCATCGACTTGTTGAGTGAAAACACTCGAGTTCCAATCCCGACGGAAGCAAGACTTCTTTTTCTTTTTTTCTTTCAAAATACCTTTATATCGGTTAATATTTTTTATTAATAATGCTTTATTGCATTTTTAGTGACCATGGGTTAGCGGAGGTTAGGTAAGGTCAGGTTCGGTTACGTATCTTGACATTTTCCGTTTCGAAATTCCGAGATCTTACTGCGGCGATGGCCACGTGTTTTGTCTATTGCGTACACATTTTATGCAAATTGCCTAAGTATATTTACTACATTACAAGACTCTTTTGTTACAGTTGTAATATGATAATGTAGGGAACATTCCTTTTGTTGCAATTTTATCGTTTACCAACACGACTCAGTTGGTCCATTTTAAGTATCCAACAACTATGTTTTTTTGTTTTTTTTTTAAGATTTGTTAGCATAATTTGAGTTGATATTCTTGTGGGTTCTTAAATCCAGAAATTTATGAAAAATTAAAGAATTAGAAAACCCGTGGATACAATTCAAAAATAAGTATGTATGCCATTGACATCAACTGTTCCAGACTGTCTGGGAAACAGAAAATATGTTAATTATAAATATGGGGTTTAATGAAAAAAAAAAGAAAAACCTTCCGGTATTTGAACCTAAAATTTAAAAAATTTCTACACAATGTTATTTATTTATTTATTTTGGAAAAGTTCCTTAATATACCAGCTAATGTTTCTGTGAGATGTCAGTATTTACAGTTATCGACAGGAATCATGAAAATCACAGAATAATTTATTTTACGTTATAGGAATGTCTCTTTTCAGTTTCTAGTGTGATCTGTGCCCATGCGCAGAAAGAGAAAATGGTTTCTTATCGTAACTATACAAGCAAATGCTAGGGCTGCGGTGGATCATCTGTTAGAGCGCTCACCTCTGGCGCTTGAGTTTGTCGGTTCAAACCCTGCTCGTGCCATGTGGACTTTGTGATGGACAAACACTGTGTGCGTAGGTTTTCTCGACGTTCTCCCGTTTTCTCCCACTTTCTTCATTCCACCAATCATCCCATTATCATCGATCCGGGCTGAGCCAAAGTTGCCTAAAGGTCTTAAAAATAAAATTCAAATAGAAAGCAAATGCTAATCAAGTGTTTACTGCTTCCATTTCGATCACTTATTTTCGCAGAAATGGGAAATATTTTCAATGAGTGGATATTCTGATCCCTAATTCACAAATAAGAAAACTTATTAAAACGTGGAGTAAGTCGTGGAAGTAACTTAGTTTGCCTTCGGGGTTCGGAAAACGCATTTATGACGCTCTATACTAGTCGGGGAGCTATTTTACGTTGTAATCAAAAATCACTTTACGGGAAACCATTAGTCTGGAGGATAACTGAAAAATTGTACATTTTGTTATATCAGTATAAAATTAGTTACAAATTTGGTTTTGCAGAGAGGGGAAAATCCCAACCATCCCCCCTGCAAATAGAATAGTGAGAAAACATCTCTCGATGAGCACTTTCCCTAAGAAATGTAGGTCTATAGGGAGGTCCTTATTCTAGAGGTAACTATATTCCTAGCATTCGCCTGACGAAACAACAAAAAAACTGCAAAATCTAATTCAAGGTCCCGATAGGAAAAGTTGAGCCTGTGGGTCTTTCTCTACGATGATCTGAAGTCATACATCTTAGCCGAAGACTGTGTACATCGGTTATGCGTTTTTCAGCATTTTTTATACAATTTTATATAAACTGCAGCTAAAGATGATTATTGTTGTATTCGTTTTGTTATTTGTTATTATCAGACTACTAAACCTGAAAATTAAACAAAGCGAAATTTTGAATATCACTTAGCAACAGAGTACGAAATAAGCTAACACTGATTGCATCGAACGGGATCAAACGAAATTAAATCTGTTTTAATTCTCACATTTTGAGAGCTTTTTTTGAAGCATTTTCTTTTTTTTCTTGTGGAAAATATTAGTCCCATTCGTATTAATCGCAACAGTTTTACAATAACTTTTTTGTCAACATGAGGGAATGTATTTCAATTCATCTTGGTCAAGCCGGTGTGCAGATTGGTAATGCCTGCTGGGAACTCTATTGTTTGGAGCATGGCATTCAACCCGATGGTATAATGCCTTGTGATAAGGCTGAGTCCGATGATAGCTTCAACACCTTCTTCACAGAAACTGGTAACGGTAAACATGTTCCGAGAGCACTGATGGTCGACCTCGAGCCAACAGTTGTAGATGAAGTAAGAACAGGAACCTACAGGCAGTTGTTTCACCCAGAGCAAT
The DNA here is from genome assembly GCA_022664845.1 of Lepisma saccharinum. Classification (NCBI taxonomy): domain Eukaryota; kingdom Metazoa; phylum Arthropoda; class Insecta; order Zygentoma; family Lepismatidae; genus Lepisma; species Lepisma saccharinum. Next base: position 9,343 of record JAGDQP010013412.1, read on the forward strand.
TGATAACTGGAAAGGAGGATGCAGCAAACAACTACGCAAGAGGACACTACACAATCGGCAAAGAAATCTCAGAGTTGGTGCTCGATCGTATTCGCAAGTTAGCTGATCAATGCGCTGGTCTCCAGGGATTTCTGATCTTCCATTCCTTTGGTGGTGGAACCGGTTCAGGATTTACGTCATTACTCATGGAACGCATGACTGCTGATTACGGCAAGAAGAGCAAGCTTGAGTTTGCCGTCTATCCAGCTCCACAAATCTCAACGGCCGTTGTGGAACCATATAACTCGATATTATGTACTCATTCAACGATTGAAAATTCAGATTGTGGATTCCTCGTGGACAACGAAGCAATTTACGATGTTTGTCGAAGGAATCTGGATATCGAAAGACCAACGTACACAAATCTGAATCGACTTATAGGACAAATTGTATCATCTATCACAGCATCGCTACGTTTTGATGGCGCTTTAAATGTTGATTTAACAGAATTTCAAACCAATTTGGTTCCGTATCCAAGAATCCACTTTCCTCTCGCTACGTACGCACCAGTGGTGTCAGCTGAAAAGGCTTTCCATGAGCAACTCTCAGTTTCAGAAATCACTAACGCCTGTTTTGAGCCAGCGAATCAAATGGTAAAATGCGATCCTCGACATGGCAAATACATGGCCTGTTGTCTGTTGTATCGAGGAGATGTTGTACCGAAAGACGTGAACGCTGCTATCGGTGCTATCAAGTCAAAACGATCCATACAATTTGTAGATTGGTGTCCAACTGGTTTTAAAGTTGGAATCAACTATCAACCACCAACTATTGTCCCAGGAGGCGATCTGGCGAAGGTGAGCCGAGCTGTTTGTATGATGAGCAACACGACCGCTATTGGAGAGGCTTGGCTGAGATTGAACACCAAATTCGACTTAATGTTTGCCAAAAGAGCTTTTGTCCATTGGTATGTAGGCGAGGGAATGGAGGAAGGTGAATTCACAGAGGCACGAGAGGATTTGTCGGCGCTGGAGAAAGACTACGAAGAAGTCGGCAGAGATTCCGCTGAAGGCGAAGAAGGAGAAGCATAAACTTGATTTGATTTTTCTCCCTCAAACCTTTCATGAAAATGCAAAAATATTTGACTATATCATCTAATTGTATCTTTGTACACGTTTGTATTTTTTACATTTTATGTATATGTGTTGTGTGCACACATATGTATTAATATTATATTTATTACATTATACAAAATTCACAATAAAATATTTTAAAAAATAAAAATTATTTCATTACTTCAACACTTAAAATATCTATTGCAATATTTATTTTCAAGAGCCGTTAAAATAAATAATAAAGAAAAGCTAAGTTTACATTAGGTTTTCTAAAGTTAACCAAACTATAACTAGTTACTTTGACTTGTTTTCAATTTGGCGTACTGATAATAATTTTGGGAAAGTTCCATGATATATCCCGTAAGGTTTAAGAGAAATATCAGTGTTTACAGTTACCGGCAATAATCCTCGAAAAGCACTAAGTTCGTTTTCTTTTACCCTATTGAAAGGTCTCAGTTTTCTGTTCCAGCATGATTTGTTCGCATGCGCAGTAAGGTAAAAGGCTCTCTTATCGTAACAACATATCAGTACTGGTCAAGTGTTTGGTGCTTCAATCTTGATCGCTTGTTTTTACAGAAATGAGTAAATATTCTCAATGAATGGGGAATTCCGATCCCTAATCGTGAATCGTGGAAGCAACACAGTTCATATTTTCGGAGTTCGAGCAACGGACACTCATTTCTGACACTCTATACTCTTTTTATCTAGTGTCTTCATGTAATTGGCATTTTAGTCCAGTCGGTAACACGCTGGACTTCTAACTGAACAACCCGTGTTCAAATCTCGATTCAGGCTTCTCGTTTATTTTATTTATGGCCTTTAGACATCTACGGCTCAGGCCGAGATAGGGGAGGGGAAAGAATTCGGAAAGGTGTCCGTCAAGGTGCCATCCCGGCATTTGCCTGGTGTGACTGAGGGAAAACCCCTGGAAAAACTTCGGTCAGGATGTTCGGCAGCTGTGATCAAACCCACGACCTCCCGTATGCTACGCTAACGCTCTACCACTGAGCTACGGCGGCTCGGTGGAATGTAGTTCCATACGCCGTTAGATATTATACAACCTTACACCATTGCTTCCACTCCTCCATACTTGAAACTGCCTACTATGTTTTGAGAGACACATTCTGTGTTGCGCCATCTATACATTAATTTTCGGCCATCACCACGGTATATGTTCAACTTACTCCTATCTCATCATGGAATTTTGTCCCAGAAGTCATTGTTTTTTTTTTTCTACAAATACATTTGCAAACTGATAATTTTCTTTTCTGACGTGTTTTATTTGGAAACCTGGCGTTATACCTAGCCTTGATATCACTCACAGAATGGGATCATCAAAACACAGTAGACAGAGTAAACCATGGAGGACTAAATGCGATGATGTGGGGTTTTACAGTCTGTAATGGTGTCTGGAAGTTGCATTTATAGAAGACACAGTAGATATGTTAGTATTTAATACAGTTTGAACGAACATCTTAAAGAAAGTGCTGATAAATTGTACTTAGGGTATATGACTTCGATTTCCAACAAGACTATGACCCGACAGAGTGCAGAAATTGTTCCTCACTGGAAAACATCTCACACTTTAAACACACTACCTCCGAATCCCTAATATTTCATCGAGAATAGATGGAATGAATCCGGAAACAGGGTCAGGTAACATTAAATGAAAACCAGAACAGAACTGAAGGAGATCCTTATTGAAAAATTGAGTAAGTAGGTTCAGGATTGATTAAGAAATATGTCCATTCAATGCAAAATAAACTTTCCAGAGTTACGTGCAGAAAAAAAGACTCTTACAAGGTTTTGAATTACCTGGATTGACGGTGTTTTAATACTTTCATTAGGTTATAAAAAATTGTTTTCCTTTTTAACTTCTTATAAATTACGTTTAAGTTATTTTCCTTTAAAAAATATTATTATTTAAGTGAAATTTGTGTTACAGTTTATGTTTTGTTAAGTTTAATATATAGTTAATATAATCATGTTTAAGGCAAAAATCACTTTGTCCCAATTCTTTTGTCCGCCACTGTATGTATTTGAGAAATTAATTAATGAAGAATATGTTCATGTGACTTTCCAGTCTATTCAAAAAAGAAGTGATTAAAAATGATGCTTGTTTCTTTCTAGTGCATATATTTCTTTATCACGCTTTCTGCTTCTAGCAAACTAAAATGTGATTCGTTTACGTATAATTCTTTTTTGTTCGTGATTCTCTGACAAATTATTGTAAAATTTAGAAGAGGATTTGCCACACTTTAAATACTTCCCTGGATTGTTCAAATGAACTCGTCAGATAGAGATCTGTTAGATTAGGTTAATTTATACTACGTACTTTCAGTTGTCTTTAGTTAGGTTAAATGATTGATTTCACTTGCAATCAAGTTGGAAATCATTGTTCCACGAAGACCCAGAAGAGGGGGAGTATTTAAAGTTCATCGAAGAGATTAATTTGAGAACTAAAACTCTACTCTTTTTATTATAGGTGACTTGAAACGTGGTGATGGTCGACACTGTGATCTCTGTGGATGCTCCACTCCAACTGTAAGATGTGATAAATGCTCTCACCAAATCTTTTGTCTCTCCTGTGATGATATGTACCACAGACATCCAAAGAGACAGAGCCACACGAGAAAAGTAAGTGGTCTTGACATGATACTTTCTTCTCTTGCATGAACATATGTGTGTGTATGTGTACTTGGAACATTGCCATAACAACTGGAAAAGACCAAGTTGATCAGATGTTTGTATTTCACACTCCTGCTCTGAAGTTGAAAATTAGGCACCCTGTTGTTCTTGAGGCTCTGAGACTGCAGTTACAAAACATGTAATCAAATCACCCAGTTGAGCTGGGTTTCATTTTAAGAAGTGAGTAGAGCATGCGGAATACATATCAGCGTGTGTTAGTGTTCGTTAACTTTCCCATGCTTTGCTTTCTTTGAAAGTGGGAATGTAATAAACAATAGGTTCATTAAATGTATTTGAAGATTGCAATATCTTGAAAACGATAGTGGGGATGTATCTAAAATCCATCCACGTATCTTAAGTAGTCACCATGGCAAAGATAATAGGATCACAAAGCACTACACAATTATAATGTATGTATGCTACAAACTATTATATACCATGAATAACTATGCAACCATGAAGACTCAATAGATGTATTTTAAGGCAGACTTTTACATTCAACAAGAAAGGTATCTCTGGTAGGTCTCATAAACAAGACTACGGACTACATTATTACTTAAAGTATGAATCCTTTGGACATTCGTAATCATATTGGGCTTCTGGCCTCTACATTTACATACAGAATCATTTGATTATCCATTCCGAGTATACGGTACCTAAACCTCACACTTTACAATTATAAGTATATTGATTGACGTCCTTACAACACACATGGTAATTCCTACATTGATAACTTGATCATCCGAATATGTTCTCTTCGAGCTTCAACGTAATCGTAATCTGCTAGATGCATTATACATGTTTTTTCCTTAAATTACATGACTGATTTTTTTTCCATAGATGTTTCGTTCAAACAATCTCTGGTTCCTGGAAAGTTATAAAGATGGTAGACCACTCCAATTATACATTAGACTTGCTTGGTGCTCAATGACGTGCAAAAAGTATTTCGGCCCTCGTTCATTCAGTTCAGTGAACTAGTTGGTTATATTGCGTTATTTAGTATATTCAATATAATTTTACCAAACAAAACAAAAACTTGAACAGCACATGAACTGGACTGGCATTTTTACATTAAATCTAATCTGTTGGATCACAGAAACAATGGAATTTCATTTTAAAGCTTCTTAATTAATAAATATAAATGTATAGAAACATAATTTCTGGCAAAGAAATTGAGTTCAGAAGATTCGGAAGGCCACCATCACAATCACTGCATATCGTCATCATTAACTATGTCTTCGAAATCATTGAAAAAGTCTGTATGAACTGCTTTCTCATTTGCCGCCAAACACACAAACAGAGCCATCAGAACCTCCTACCTCTTCCATCTCCATGTATGGTCCAGGTCCTTCAGGAAACATTTCATCTGCTACAACGGTAGGCTTCATGTTAACGGTTACTTACTTGGATAGTGACAAACATTCCGTCAAATAAATCAAAATTACAGTAGGAATATCCCATCTAATTCCTTGCCTTTGGGTATGGCTCCCTGGATTGAAGCTACATTACCTCTTTGAATTGCCATGCTTATTCTTTGGATAAGAAAGGTGCTTGCTCTATCATCACCAGATGATTCTGTGATACGCTTACCTATTTCTTTTATGAAGTAGAGGCCTTCTTTCCCCCATGAACCACTAGATTCGATAGCAATGGGTATGAAATGGTACTTCTGTGTAAGATTATTATATTTTCTTCTTTTTTCCGCTTCTTTTCGACTGGCGATGTTTCCCGCCTGGATTGAGGAAAAAGGGAGGTTGGAAGGAGCGAACGTGTCTGAGCAAGTGAAGTCCCAAATTAACGGTTTGCCTCTCTTCCAGGGTAACAGAGTCATCCCATCTGGTCTTTTACCGTCTGTTCTGCTACTTGCCATCCAGTAGGTTCTCGTACTGCAGGAATGTTTAGTATATTGAGGTTTTTCACCGGATGTTTCAAAGTGGTTCATTGGATTTCAAATGTCTTTCTATACGTATATGTAAATTTACATAGCCAGAGTAATGTACTGACACTTTAGTTTAAACGTTTCCATTAGCTTTGCGGATTATGTGATTCTTCTTGCAGACAATGAGACATCACTTAAGAAGATGTTAAAACAGCTACAGGAAAGCTGTGAGGAGCATGGAATGAAAATATACGTAATAAAACGAAAGGGATGGTAATAGAAACAAATCGAAACATAGCAAATATCAAGATTCAAAGAGAAAAAAAATGGAACAGCTAGTGTTTGGGTAATATTATAAGTAAGGATAGGAAATGTGAAAAAGAGATAAAGGAGAGAATAGAGATGGTGAAACAGACGTTCACTAAGAAGACGAATCTGTTCCGAGTTGATGAACAAAAAGCTGAGGAAGAAATTAATAAAATGGGTTCTGCTCCATTATAATCACTTCACGGACCTTGTGCTCTCCATTTTTTTCGTGCAATTGCATATTTTATCCATTCTTGGCTTCAGATTCAATACGCTAAGTTAACTAAGGTTAGGTTTTGTTTTGTTTGATTGCTTCAAATACGAAAAAGGTAAGGAGTACAAGGATCATGAAGTGATTACAATGGAGCAGCTCCATAAAATATTTTGTATGGAGCAGAAATGTGGACTGTATGAAAGAGTGAAGAAGAAAATTGGAAGCTTTTGAATTGTGGTGGACATTGAGAAGAATGAAAAAGATTGGTTGCGAAATGAAGAAGTGCTGGAGAGAGTAGGTGAGAGACAAATAATCCTGAAGACAGTAAAGAAGAGAAAGAAAGGACATTGGCTGAGCAGAGTTTGCAAGTTGAGGGTATGATTGAGGAAAAGAGAGGAAGACAAATCCAATTCCTTAACAATATTAAGGAAGATAAATTGTATGTTAAAATTAAAAGGAAAGCACAAGATTTGGATGAATGAAGAGGACTTAGCTTGCCTTGAAGAACCTGCCACTTTCGGCAAAACACTGATAATGATAGTTTAAAGGAGGACTTAAAAGTTATGTTACTCATCTGTAAGTGCTCTGTGTGACTTGTTTTGGTGACACGAACAACATCAAGACTATAATCGAGTTCCTGGCATATTCGCTCCAGCATGTTAGTTATCACGGACTTAGTCCGGGTTTTTAGTTCATTCAGGTGTTTTTGGTAATGGTGGTACGTAAATAACATCCTTAACCTTTAGACACCCATTGACTGATATATAAGTCATAGCTTTCTGACGTCATAGCTCCCCATCTAAGTAGGATAGAAGGGTGGTTTTGACCTTAAAATATTCATGAAGAAACTAGCTAACGGCTGGTATACATTATATCATTCTCGGATGTTCCACGAAGGAGGGACAATTTTGAATTTTTCTCTTTTCTCTCCCCCGTGTTTTTTAGGAGTACTCCCTCCCCAAAGTGTCGTAGCGGAATTGTGGCCTCAAATTATAAAGAAACAACGCAATTTCTGATGTTATATTTTTTGTCAGCGTACTCCTAGTAGGTCAGAAAGGGGTCAGGGTCAAAGCCTTTATTTTTATCGCCATTTTTACCCGGGAAATTAAAAAATTCCGCTTACCCTCACATTTTTTAATTGGTCTCCTCTTTTGTTGACTATACATATGGCGCACGATGGGCATAATTACTACCTCGTTGTAATATGCAATCAATGGGCTTTCGAATGAGGTGTGAATAATCACGACATGATACGGACCAAGGGCGTGAAAGTAAAGGTATTCAATTTTCATAAAACCCCTAGCGGACGTTTAAACGTTAGTGTAACTGCAGAATAAATGTCGCACAGCTTTAGTTCAGGTGCCCTAGAGGACCATCAAGTCATAGAGTCACACACAAGCTCCTCTACTGCAGTACTTAAGTAGAAGATTACCGCAATGCGTAAAGTATAACTCGTGTCATATCTTTAAATAGAGAAAGTTAACGGAAAGAAAACAGCCTGTCAGTTTTACAGTTATCAAATTAAAAACTTTTTTTAGGTGTTACAGACGAACTAAATGATACTGAAGAAGAGCAAAATCTTTTGGCGCCCGTTAAAAGAGGAAGTAAAAATTTCTATTTTGCTCACTAAAACAATAAACCGAGTCGCCGTAGCTCAATGGTAGAGCGTTGGCATAGCCTTCGGAAGGTCGTGGGTTCGATCTCAGCGGCCCATCATCCTGACTGCGCTTTTTCCAGGATTTTTCCTCAGTTATACCAGACAAATGCCGGGATCGCACCTTCAACATAGGTCCTGGTCGACACCTTCCCGAATCTTCCCCCCTATCCCGGTCTGAACCTTAGACGTCTAAAGGCCATAAATAAAATTCAAACCAAAACAATGAAAGGAGAGCAAATAGTTTGCAAATGGGTTAAGTACATATTCTCCGGAATCAATGAACGATGATTGAGGTGATCATTTCACAAGATAAATTTATTTTTTTGGTTAAATGATTCCATTACTCAAGTCCCTGATTTAGGAGTCCATCCAACAAAATGTTGTAAATGCTTGGAACACAAGAGGTGAGGATGATCCATTAATAATACAGAAAACAATGCTTCTTCAATGAACTAAAGAAAATAACGTGGAAAATCAAAGATCCAGGGGGGAAAATCGAGAACAGATGAATGTTTACCGAAAGAAAAAGAGCTGACTGCGTGTATGTGTATGTGTGAGGAGAGAGAGAGAGAGAGAGAGAGAGATGTGGCCTAAATATTTCAGTGCAAAAACGTCTTCAGCGGTAGGTGTAAATTCTTGGCATAAGTACCTTTTTCATAGTGCATACTGAAGAGCATAACGTGTTAACTACAGTGGGCTTTCAGGACCAGGAATTCTGCCAGGATTTTCAGTTTTGGGGGTGAAAGTACACTTTTGCAGGGTTTATATCGATGTTAAGAGTAAGAAACTTTCAAGTTCATAGTATGTGCTCAATGATTTGGAGGGGTAACACGCCAACCTGCTCAGTACTTAATATTATTTGCTATATATATATATTTTTAATAATGTTACAAAACAAAAAATGTTTTTCTGGAAAAGAGTGTTAAAATTTATTTCACGAATTTGTTCGTACAAACAATAATAAATGAAACGATTCCATAAATGAGCCGTCCATTTGCAAAACCTGTTAAACAACATTTTTTTAGAAAAATCAAATTCTCTCAGCGTCCTCTACAAAGATCTGAAGTTAACCAGTGTAACCGTGTAATATCGTTTGTGACTGTGGTTTCACAATCTTAAAGGTTACTGTGTCTCGGTAGAAGGAGCGCACGCTGCGAGAGCAAAGCAGATTGAATGAACTGGATTGATATTTGCTAGTATTTATCAGGATAAGATTCATATAAAAACACTTCTGCTGGAAGGATCCTACTAGAATCCAGACAATAGTTTTTATTCCAATACAAGATGAGAAGAATACACTTTTCCACAACACAGTAATACTTGAGATGATAGATTTGAATCGTCCAACATTAGTATCGTTTAACAAGTATTTATACTATGCCAAAAAACGTAATAAAAGATATACTCATTCCACTGTAACGATGTTTGGTACGAATTCTCAGTACGCGTACGCCTTAATCTTCACTCACGAACTTACAACCTTATGGAGACGCTACTGGATACTGTCCGTATTCTGTTCAAACCTTTCTTCCTGCAACTGACTTATCCATTAGAGTGCAGAAGATACGCATCCTTAATATAGTAACAATTTCTCCCTGTATGAGTAACTTCCTTCCTCCTATGTTACTCGTTGGTAAGCTCTTTGGAGTGATTAGTGTGCCCCAATCCACGACTTACATACGTAGTGGCGCTACTACTAACCAACGCGACCTCACTAGAGCTGACGAAGAATTATATCCCAGGCGCTAACAGCAGCCAGTGGATAGTTCGCTAACTTCACAGCTGTAGAATACCAAAACTAGGTAATATAAGCATATAGAGGGCTATTCCTATCCTCTGTTTCCTCTGACTGTTCGACACCAACTCTCTCACTACTACACAGTCGATGCAATAACTTAAGGCGTGTGGCGAACTTCAAAGCATAATATCATTATCATATTTTAATTGAATTTGAAAGTTCTAAATATGGATCAGCACGAAACATTATCTTTTATTAATAGACCAAAATTATTAACACAATTCTTCCTTATAATTAGTTTTTTAATGCTAACTTTTCACCATGTGTGTTCGTCCCCTCTAGCGGCTTTCTGAATAAGTTTATTTTCTGCCGCTTGAGCATTATTAAAAGCAAAATGAACATATTATTTATACTCAATGATTGGCGTAAATATTCACTTCTTGTGACGCTAATCTAGAACCTTTATACTCTTAATATCTTTTAAAAACAAATATAGATAACATATATACAAATGAGCAAACGCACAGAATATAAAAAGTTTATCGCGTGCCCTGTTTTTCATGTACAGGCGCTCCCTGTCACACCAGGAGCAAAGCCCTCTAAAATCGCTTAAAAAGGCAATGAGAAAGTCATGTCCACTACCAAAACCTGTCAAAATTGCAACGGCTACACTTTCAAAACCTGTTAATAAAAGTTCACTTGCAAATCCATCTAAAATCGCAAGCGCAACATGGCCGCCCGGTAATATACACATGCAAAACCTGTTAAAATTTCAGAACTTTGCATTAAGGGGATTCAAAAACAACGTTTTGCTTTTTTCTTTCTCTATAGTTTGTTGCAGCAGTTATGATTTTCACGCAATGATATTGGCAACACTGCTTTCAACCACATTGTCGCTATAATCAACAGTGGGCTGTTATTTACATGACTTTGTTGAAGTTAACCTAACCAAAGTGTGTGCAGGGACTGTGTTATTAGGCTTGTAAAGTATTAGTTATTTAAGATGAGTGACAGTGCAAACAGTACAAATAAGATTGAAGTTGCAATCATCGAGTCTCAGTTTATAGACGTTGATCCTGGGAAAGCAAATAATACCCCAGAAAATCCTTTTGAGATATTGGAAGAAATTGGTATATTACAGTTCCGACCATATTAACCATTATGATCCGACACTTGCATTAACGCCTCAACAGAAGCAGTAGCGAGTTGACATCTGCATTTCCCTGCTCACCCGTCACAGACGTGAGCCAGTTCTGGACAGAATGGTGACAGATGATGAAAAGTGAGTCCTCTACCATAACATTACACGCAAACGGCAGTGGGCCGTAGGAACTGTGACAAAACAGGATCTCTATCCCTTCAAAGTGATGTTGAGTGTTTGGTGGAATATCCGTGGGACAATTCATTTTGAGCTCTTGCCACGTAACCAGACCATCGATGCAGATGTCTACTGTTAGCAGCTTGAACGCCTACGGACTGCATTGTTCGAGAAACGTCCTCCTCTGATTAATCGCAAAAGTGTGCTCATCCACGGTGATAACACGCACTCACACACGGTAAGAAGAACCTGTGCTAAGATCGAGGAATGTGGCTGAGAGAAACTCCTCTACTCGGTGTTTTCACCTGATCTTGCACCAACAGATTACTGTCTTTTTCGCAGCCTACAAAACCACCTTTCCAGGAAAACACTGCAAAGTGAGGTTGACGTGCGACGAACAGTGTCCCAGTTCTTTGCCTCCAAAACCGGTTACTTCTTTCAGAGGGGGATTCAACAACAACTGGTTGACAGTTGACAGAGTGTTGTGGAGTCCGATGGAGACTATTTTCCTGAAGTGTTTCAGGTAAGTTATCGTTCTTTTTCTCATGGAGCAAATATACGACATTACTTAGGGGATAAGCCGATGTTATTACTTTCAATGTATCTACACAGATGCCATTTGCAGTGTTTTCTCACTATAGGAATGTTTGTAATAAATATAATGAAGTATTTCACACACTGAATATGAATAGCATACAACTACACGCGTTGAAGGTAATGTTATTTTGCAAAACGAGGAAAATGTTTTTGGGTGCAGCACATTTTATGAATTATTTCAATAAATACCATCTAGAAACCATTTTCGAAACGAATAGAATTCCTTGACTTAAAGAGCCAATCCGATTCAAAAATTTTTCAAGGCAATCGTTTTTCTCGACTGTCTCCGGGCCTCCTGACTACTTAACTCGTCAAATAGCAGTACGAAAAAAATACCATTGATATTGTTCTGCTTCTAGTTACTGCTCTATGATCTAATGAAACAAAAATAGTGCCCAATTTGAATACCGTCGGAGTTCATTCAAATACATCTTATGAATTTTCATAAAGTTAAAACCATACAAAATATCTGAACTTATTCATAGTTAGGGGTCATGAGGTTTGTGGAAGGTAAAATGTAAGTACTCGTTTTAAAGCGCAAAAACAAAATCGACTCCATTTTCTCTTTCAGAATCTTTGGACCTACTTACACAACTCTCCCCCTCCAAGAGCGGTTCGCCTTCTAGGTTGGGTTGGGAACCGTTGTTTAATTGTAATTGTAATGGACGTAGAACAGTTGCACTGTTCCAATCCAGAAAGAGAGTTATACAGAGAATAATAAGCAAATTCAAATACGAGATCATAGAGCTTGGATTGCCGCAAGAAAAACAAATGGATATTACATATGACGGCAGGGACGGATTCATGATTTTCGTGACAGGGGCGCTGATCAGAGGATTAGACCAGGGATTTTTAAAATATATTTTACGGTAAATGATTTTCTTTTAAGTATAAATTAATCATCCCTAATATTGCTAAGTTTTATCATGGAATTTGGAAGATTATTCTCACGAAAAAATCAACTTCTTGTTAAAAAAAAAACGAATAGAAGCTTTCTATGAGATAAATTGTTGAAATCTATATACAGAGTGGTACAACGAAAAGTTCCCATCCGCTTATTTCGTAATCTAATAGTTTGTTTGGAAAATTCCGAAACACGTTACCTTTAGTTTTGAGGGGGACGAATTACTGTGACAAATTTAAGCGTCAGCCCCATTCCCTGTGATCTAGTGGCAAAAAATTCAATTTTCTTAAATATCAACATGGGTCAACTGAAACATCATTTGAAATCTTCTTTAATTCTATTTACAAAAATACTATTTGTTTTGAAATTCAGTGAATACTTTGCGTGCTATCGAGTTTCTAACTGCCGCATTCTATAAATTTAAAAATCCTTAGTGACGTTTTAAGTTACCGAATTAAACGTTCGAGGTTTCCTCCACCAACCACCACGCAATACGAGAGAACTGCTTCGTACATCATTACTTTCAATTTGACCGTGCTGCGCATGCTTTGCGGTTTAGTGACAGAACGTCCAGTTTTCGTATAGGGCAACATTCTGCAAGCGGCACATTATTTGAAAGAGTTTCCGATTCTACTGACAGAAATACAATTAGCTTTAGATGTTCACTTAAAATCTATTTGAAATATCGTGTTTGCAACTGTTACATACAATAAGTTGAATCTTTCCCAATTTTGTAGCAAAAGCTTCCTGGAATATCGCGGTGCTCATTTGAACTGACTTCAACCTGTGGCTTGGTAATTAACATTAATTCTTTAAAGGTAACACTGGCAAAGTGGAAGCCGTTGATAAGGTAGTTCGGTTCTACATCGTTACAATAACGTTGTAGTAAAAATGTCGGAGAAATCACTTTTTCTTACATTAAACAGACATTAAAAATTGGCACTTATGCGCAATTATGGAAGATTTTACTTGCTAAATGACCAAACTTCCTCCACATTATGCTTAGAAAAGAATTTACAGGTTTCCTCTTATTTATTTTCTTTCTGATAACACCAGTAAAATATTCTTGATAATACATTTACAATAAATTTGGAGGAAGTCATCTTTAAACCAAACTTATCTCCGTTTAACCTATCTATGATTGAAAACAAATACTGTGCAATTTGTACCGTCTTAACCGTGAAGAAGTACAGCACAGTCAAATAGATGTTTCGAATAGTTTTTTCTACTGCCTGATTGTTGTCCGAGAAACCGCGAAAGTTCGAGTACATTATAACAACATTCATGATTTTTCAGTTCATAGTATGTGATAGTTCAAAAGTCGATATATCGAAAAGTGTTCATTCAAAAACAAAACAAATAGTATTTTTGCAAATAGAATCAAAGGAGCTTTCAAACGCTGTGTTAAGCGATTCATGTTACCATTGAAGAAAATTGAATGTTTTGCCACTGGACCATAGAAAATGGGGCTGCACGATTAAATGTTGTCAGAATAATTCGTTTCCGATGAAAAAAAAAAAAGTTAACGTGTTCCGGGATTTTTTAAACAAACTATTAAATTACGAAACAAGGGGGGTGGGAACTTTTCGTTGCACCACCTTGTATATAAAAATGGACTAGTCTGGAACGCTTGGGGCAATTGCAACCAAATTTCGTCCACATATCACTTACAACCTGGAAAGAAATACTGTGGGGGTAAGACACCCATAGACCCCGTAGAGGAGGAAGGAGGGACATGTAAATTGGTTAACATGTTAGTCAGATATATCCTTACAGCCTGAACAACCCACACCACAAGGTAGTTTGCTGGGTTGACTACCTTCAAATGGACAAATTTAGCATGACTATTAATTCATTAATAATGGCTATCTTAGATTTCCGATTCGATATACCGCAGGGGGTAAAAAAAAACTCTGGACCCCGTTCCAACGGGTGGGGAATCAGCTAGTAATGCCATATTTTCCCTTGAGGGGGAGCACGTGCAACTGTATGACGGAGTCTTTTCTGGTGCGATGAATAATAGAATCGGTTACACCACATGTGCAGTAATAATAACCACTAGCGTTACAGACAGAAAGGTTCTGAACCTGCTCCAACCCCATCTGCCCGCGGTTGGTGGAACTGCGTCCACCTGAGTGACGGTAGTGTGGTCAGTACTGCGCGTTACCTGGCCACAAACCGGTGTATTAGGGGCTTTCTAGACCGAGTGGCCGTCACGCTGGATGGACGACGAAAAGTGGGACTCCAGTCTGGAATTGAACCCGGGACCACGCGGACATGAGTCCAACGTTCTAACCACTAGATTATGGAGCCCCCATACCACATTTGCAGTGAAGGGACTACTTTGAGAGGTCAAGTAGAGTATTTTGAATATGCTCCTCCAAGTATCTCCCTCAGTGCCACAGGGAGTGGAAACCCTTGAATAGAAATCCCGGTCGCTTATATCTCAATTGTTTTACTAAGAATGATTATTCATCAAGTATACCTAAGCCTCACGCCCAATACACACCATGTAATGGATATTGCTTAGCATCGCATATTGACTATGATGATATAACAGTGTTAACTAAATGGAATTAAACCTTATGTGCACCGAGTTCGAGCTTACGACAACAGATGACAGTACAATCACTTAGTCAGGATACTTAGTAGATGAAAAAAAAACGAAACTTACAACAGATGGCAGTGCAATTCTAAAGTTGGATTTTCCAGAAATGTAATATGTAAATAACATTTGATTAAGGCTATTTTATAATTTTGAGATTGGGATATTGTCTTATTAATGATGTTTTGACTTTAAATCAATATCTATTAATTTCATGTTATGGGTTTTTTGTTGGAGATATACAAGGTATATGTGAAGCAGTAGTTACAGATTAGGCGAGGTCAGCTGTAATTATTTTATTAAATCACTGCGGCAACCGTTAACGTCTTCTTTTAATTTCGACTTCGCTGGAGCGACGTTTCTGTAGTGTGCCACTATA
The DNA here is from genome assembly GCA_022664845.1 of Lepisma saccharinum. NCBI lineage: Eukaryota > Metazoa > Arthropoda > Insecta > Zygentoma > Lepismatidae > Lepisma > Lepisma saccharinum. The sequence continues at coordinate 24,722 of JAGDQP010013412.1, forward strand.
GGTTGGCGTCGTGTTTACCAACTGTCGTGTTTACCGACTTTACTATGTGCAGGTAAAGTCCTGGGTACTAGGGGCATCTTGGTATCTACAATCTACTTTCATATTTCTCCTCCCACGTATATTAATAAGAAGTTATCGAGAATATCTGAGCTAGTCAGCAACGTAGCTTATGTTAAGCTTGAGGGCAAGCAAAAGAAGACTGATACCATTACTACAGCGATAACTCATCTCATCCTATAACAACCAGAGTTTAGAAATGTAACGAATCATTTTCTGCTGAAGTTATACTATAATATAATCTGTTTATACGTTTCTCTTTTCTTGTTGTAGGCTCTGGACACAAAATTTCAGACATTAAGACCCCCACTGCCGCCCAAAGGTGCAGAAGTCTCAGCGCCAGTCCCACCACCACGCAAAAACAAGCGCAGCAGCGGATTTCGATCAGGAACACCGAGCCCTTTGATGAGTCGCAAGGAACAGGTAAAGAAACATTGTGTTATATGTTGATTTCTCCTTCGCATTAGCTCCTACCATCCTCCCCATGTAGGATTTTAACATTGCATTATAATGGTTATTATTACTATCGTTGGTAAATCGCAAAAACGGCCTGACAAGTATTCATTGAAACTTTTCACAGAAGCTATCATTACTATAAGTGAAAGCAGAATAGTATCTCTATAAAACGATTAAGAAAATAGAATATTATGATTAATATGGGTGTATTTACTGAGGAGATATGTCCCCGAACACGAAGACAGGAGAAACATAGCAATATTATAGACGCTTTAGATTCTTTTTCGTAAGTGATTGTAAAAATGCTGAAATTTCTTGAGCTTTAAAAACATATCAACTTATTTACACTACAAGTATTGTTTTTGTTTCACTAAATAAATAATACTTGAAATCTTCCTTGCACTAATTTGCTTATTAATGAGGCATTCCAAAGATTGTAAAATATATTATATATTTATTAGAAATGTGTAAGATATATTATATCTTAGACTAAGAATAATGTAACATAAGGACAATATAAACCCACGATGGAAAAACGCATTTCGCCCGACATTTGACAAGTATAATTATATTGCATTTGTTTGTGATATGAGAAGGATCATTGATGATAATTGTGTGATATAATGCTTTGTGATTTAAGAAATGTGATAATTTATAACTTTGTAGGGAATAATTGTGATAGATCTTCAATTGTTTTAAGTCGTTTCATGATTTAAATAATTATTAAACTTTTATCGTTTTTTTTTAAATATGACAAGTTTTTCAGATCCATGTTGTTTAATTCATTGTATATGACAGTCATGAAAATTATTTTTATTAACGTTCGTATGGTTCTACTCCAAAATAACTACACTCACCTATTTTCCAATAATCATGCTAACTTAACTTTTCGTTAATTTCTGTTTTTCTTGACTACAGAAACAACTTAAAACCATAGATTAAATTTTGCAGTGCATTCTTGAATAAGTGATTTGTGATAGAATGATACGGTGCCTAAAACACGCAGTTAAATTTGTATCTTCTTTTAAATTGGAATAATTCAATACAAAAAGAATTGCATACCAAAATCACAGATTGAAAATGTCAAGTCTATTTTTCTCTGAATAGAGATGGCTAATATTTTCTGGAACCATTCCACGGAACGGTTCCTGAGGAACTGTTTCATTCGATTCATGTGTAACTAAAGAAACCTGTAACTTTTTTCGTAGTTCTTCGTGAAGGGAAGTTTATGGTTCTTGCGGGAATTCAGATATGTAGGCGAATTAGAACAGAAGGTAGAAAATAAATTATATTGGTTCTGTCGTTTCGTTTTTAAAAAAAGACAAGTATATGTGATACAAAACTATTAAACTAATTTTACAGAAGTATAATATCGTATTTAAAGAAAATACGTTTCGCAAAAATAAGTTAAAAGTACTTTAAAACAAGCAGATTGACTTAGATTAGTATAGTTCTGGTGATCAGAAACTCTTTTCTATATCTTTATTTGTAGGTATAGTTTAGGACAGCCAGTGAACTTGGAAATTTACACGATTTTTTCTTTTGTTCTTTACTGTATATGCGTGTGAATTAATACAATTGTCGGTACTGCATGTATACATTTTCACATGGTTAGGTTAGGTTATCGGCGTGACTTTGATTTAAAGAAAGTCATTTAAAATTGAGACGCTATATTCCACTGGTATCTGCTTGAAACGTTTATCATGTTTAAAGAATACTGTAGTTTCTTTTATTGAGAATTGGTGTACAAGAATATATAAATTATAATTAAATATATTTTGTATTATTCGCTCTTATTATAAATATTTTATTTAATAGTATATTTCATTACCATTCTGGTGTCAAGACAATTATATTCTAGAAAAAATAACCTGGCAACATTCCTGATACCTGAAAACGATCACAGCTTGAAACGTAGGGTAGTCTTGAAACGCACTGACTATTAAATAAAATCCAAAGAATAATAGAAAATATTTCTAATGACATTTATTTTCATTTATTGTGCCATCATATTTATTAATTCGTGTATCAAGTAGCAACTCTCTTTCTTTTGTTTTTCTATATGTAAACTTCCGAATAACAAAACAGTTCCAAGGAACTGTTCGTGGGAACGGTCTTGGAACTGTTCCACGAAAAGAACCATCTCTAATTCATAGCATGTGATACCAACTTAATAAATAAAATATATTTTTAATAGCTCCACGACAAGTTTTTAACATATTATTCACAATAAACGAATGCAGATGACAAAGTTAGAAAGCCAATCAGATAAAAATATCTACATGACGACGCCTGACACCTCTTCCTACTACTCACTCCGATTCTTGATAGTCCGGTTTCAAACCTGCTTCCTATTGTTGACAATTCGTCATCCTGCAGCAGCGTCGGAGGGAAATCAGGCTAGCAAACTCAAAATTCTAACATTATATTCAGATGTTTTATTGCCATAAAAGTTCTATATTGAGATGGAAACATCTTCAGTCTGTAGAGATAAGCCTCCGTGTGGGTTCTCCCGTCGTTTAGTTTGCGCTTATCAGTTCTGGCATATGAAACCAGAAAGAGTTTTAAAAAAAACTGTCATATCGCAGTACTTAAAATCGTAATTTAATTTAATACAATTAAAGAAAACCAATGATACTTGTCAGACATGTGATAAGCTATATTTTTAGTTGTATTGTAAGTAAATATTATTTTTCTAAACCTTCATAATTTAATTTACATATAGTTATGTTTTAATATATATATATATACCTGTATACATATCAACAAGAAACCTATGTTTATGTTAAATAGATTATGAAATACAATATGTGTGTGCATTATTATAAAATATTAAGAACGATGTGTACATGTAATACTAAATCAAATTTCAGCTATAACAGAAAACTACAGTACTATGTCCCATACAACTGAAAATCACACCTCTTCTAATTGTTATAATGTACATGACAAGATAGAAAATGTATTATTGTGAATAGTTTCCATTGAGCAGTTTATCCGGAAGTGTATTCTAATATTTTTTTCTTCTTTGTAGTTAGTTAACTTGCAAAAAATGTTACCATACTGCAGGATAAAAGTTACTTTATCTGCAATAATTGCAGGTTTATTCACCATTACTTGGGGTATTGCTTGGGAAAAACTATATTAAAACTGTAAAGCAATACACAGGTTAATTGTTAGTATTATAACTTGGGGAAAATTGTAATATTGAACTTATATATAGTTAGAAATACTATAAAATGTTGTAAGATGACTTCAAAAAGTTCGTTGAAGCCACTATTATCACGGCATAGATTTGCAGCATGAAAGTGTGTTAAAACTTATGAAGAAAGTATTTTATAAGCCTTTTTCATGTCAAACTGAGTTAAGTTGATAAATTGCTCCCACAAGCTTCACTGTGCAAATATTCTCTTTTGATAGTAATACATCAACTCAGCATAACATGCAAAAATGAAACGTCACAGGGAGGTTTGTTACGTAACGACGCGTCATTTGGCAATTAGTAAGCTAAAATTATATCCGTAATTATTAACCGTTTCTTTTTTATAAATATTTTATATCATTGTTAAAAATTCATTTGGTCTTTTGCCTGTTGAGTCATTCTTCTTGGCCTCTTCTCAGGGATGTTGATATTTTCTGGGTCCTTGTAGTGAAATCGAGGGATACACCACTTATAACACACTTTACCGAGAGTAGTGCCCCAAATTCCACCTACCGAAGGTGTCGTGCGTGCTATCATACTCTTAAAAATAATTATTAATAACTTAAAAGGGAAATAAAAGACTGGGAGGAAATATACATATATTTTATTTGGTCGCATGGAGTATCGAACTCCAGTACTGCTGTAGCAGGACCAAGATACCATATAATATAATGATTTTATTTAATCCAGTTTGCTAAATTTTTTTTTTTTTTTTTTTTTATTTTTTTATTTTTTTTTTTTTTTTATTTTTTTTTTTAACAATATAGTCATGGTGAGGCCATGACTATGCCCACTTAAAGGGTTACGCCCTTTTTCTGGGAGGTGGGTTTGGGATATGGTGGGGATTACTGGATTGGTGCTGGTCAAGGAGGTTTATCTGAAACACTTTATTAATAGTCATTAAATAAACTTCGGGACATTACGATTTTACATCGTAATCATTAATTGGTGGGGTAAATGAGATCATGATATGCAGTGCTTACACGCCACAACCACAACACTTATATTGTTAATGTTGACTAATGTATGTTATCTTCTGTCCCCGGGGTGGTTCGGGGCACTAATGTGAGACGAGATGAACCCTGTTAGTAATTGATGGATTACTGTGCAACGGATGGAATGATAAAATCTGGTGGTTGTGGGGCTGAAAACGGAGTGAGGTGAGGAATTTCTGGGTGGTTGTTGTGAAGTACGGTGAGATAGATGCTTATCATAAGTGATAAGGGATTGTGGATGAGAGGAGGATGGTGGAAAGTATATGTAGCATCGTGATGCATGGTGTCAAGCAGTAGAGGATGGAAGGTTTCGTATCGTTTTGTGATATAGCGTTGTCGTAATGATTCGATATGGTATAGTATATGTGGGATGGGAATACGGGCGTATAGGTCTGCAGTAGGACTAGGTAATTTAATTCTATGAGCAATGCGGAAGGCGTGGCGTTCGAGAATTTTTAGTTTATCATAGAATTTTCGTGGGGCGGAGATCCATGCAACATGGCCGTAGGTGAGGACAGGACGTAGAAATGCCTTGTAGGTGTTGAGAATGACGATAGGTTTCGGTCCCCATGATGTGCCAGTGAGACGTTTGAGAAGGTTTAGGCGATTGTATGCTTTGGTTATGATATCTTTGAGGTGGGGGTTCCATGTGAGATGATGGTCATATGTTATGCCAAGGTATTTTACTGTTTTAGTGGGTTTAATGCGAGTTTGATTTAGGTTGAGATTTAGATGAGTGGGATTACGTCGGACTTTGGAACGATGTTTGGGTGGGAGGAAGATGATGGCTTGAGTTTTGCTAGCGTTTATGGTGAGGTACCAGGCGTTACACCATTTGCTGAAAGCATCAATTGCAGGTTGTAAAGTTTTGTTAATTTGTTGAATGGTGTTCGCTGTGGCAAGAAATGCGGTGTCGTCGGCATATTGATATAGATGAATGTTTGATGGCAATGACGGTAGGTCTGAACTGAAGAGGAGGTATAGTAGAGGTGAGAAAGCTGATCCTTGAGGTACACCGGTATTGAGAAATATTGGATGTGAACTGATGTTGTTAATAGTGATATATGCGAGACGATTGGTGAGAAAATTATAGATGTAGCGAACATAAGCAATGGGTAGTCGAAAGTTGAGTAATTTGCATATTAGTCCCTGGTGCCATACCTTGTCAAATGCTTTTTCTAAATCAAAGAGCACTAAACATGAGGGTTGGTAGGTGTTATATTGGTTTGTTATATGGTTGGTAAGCCGGAGGAGTTGGTCCTGGATACTATAGCCCGGGCGGAATCCTGCTTGATGGTCGGGAAGAAGATGATGGTCATGGAGATGTTGGTGAAGTCGTTTTACTAGGATGCGTTCGAGGATTTTTCCGAGAGTAGGGGTTAGTTGGATCGGTCGGTATGAGGAAACTAAGTCCGGAGGTTTGTGAGGTTTTAAGAACATGAGGGTTTTCGAGGTTTTCCAGTTGGCTGGGATGAATCCGGTTCGTAGCACGAAGTTGAATACTGTGGCAAGAAGCTGTAGTAGACGATATGGTCCTTCTTTGAGATGCTTGTAGGTGATACCATCCATACCAGGAGCAGTGTTTTTCTTGTTGGCTGTAGTGGTGATAATATCTTCAACTGTAATCGGTGCTGTGAGTTGTTTGTTCTCATTGATCTCATGTCTCTCATGAGGCTGCAGTTCTGGTGCGTCCAAGTTGACACGACGAATAGGATGGTTTCTGGCTGGGATGGTAAGCGGTGGCGTAAAGACTTCCTGGAGATGAGCTGCAAATGCATCTGCTTTGTCCTTGTCAGATTGTAGAGGCTGGTCATTCTGTATCAGTGGATATGTTGCGGCAGTGCGTTGTCCAGTTAAAATATTGAACCTTTTCCAAAATTTTGTTGGATGTGCAGTATCGTTGAGCTGGTTGCAAGTCTTAACCCATTGACGGAGTTTGTATGCATTCAGATAGTTACGTACGGTGCGCTGAAGTTGACGATGTAATTGAAGAGAGACTGGATTGCGGGTTCGAATGTAATCGCGGAAAAATTGACGGGAGCGACGTATTAAGGTAAGGTATTGTGGAGGGAGTTTGGGTCGGTGTGGTGTGGAAGTGGTAGTAGGAATATATAATTCTGATGCTGATTGAATAGTTTCGCAGACGGTGTCCACAGTTTCGTACAACTCGTCTTCTGTAGTGGGTGCAGCGGTAGTTCGAAGATGTTCATCGAGGTAGTTGCGATAGTCGTTCCACTTGGCGAGATCGTACCGGATGGTTTGTCTTGGGGGTGAAGGGTTAGGTGGGGGTTGAAGACGGCGGTGGATAGTCAGTTTTATAGGTACGTGGTCACTGCCTATAGTATCCAGGACGTGGATTTGACTGCGGTTTGGTAGGTTAGGACACAGAATAACTATGTCTGGAGTTGTTTGGGAGATAGGACGAGTAGGTTTGGGTAATGGTTGTAGGAGACCATTGGTAGAGGTGTTAATAAAGTTTGTGAATTGTGCTCGTTGACGATCGGATCGACTATGGATATTTATATCAGCCATGATAATATAGGTTTTGAAGTTATCAGAGATATATTGAAAGAATGGAAGCGGTATTGGGTGACCTGGGCGCACGTAAATAGTAACTAGAGTGATGTAGAGATTTTGAAAATAAAGTGTGGCGATGATATGTTCTGGTAGGTTCATAGGAGGTTCCGGATGAAGGCGATGTGGGATGGTAGGTTTGTAGCCTATGGCAACTCCCCCGTTAGCTCTGAGTGCCGGTATGGTATTTTCACGTCGGATGAGGTGATAGCCACGTATTTTGCAAGGTGATGTCGCAGTGAGATGGGTTTCATTGAGGAGAAATGCGTGTGCTTTTTCTTCAAGAAGAAGTGCTTCAAAAAGCGGTTTGTGGGTTGTAAGTGAACTGATGTTTACAAATAGTATGACCAAATCCATAATTAAGTGTATGAGGAGTTGATTGGTATGATTAGTTAACAGGTTTTGGTGGAACAGTAACGAAATGTACATACGGACCAGAATATGTTGCATGAAATTTCACCTGAAAGACTTGTTTTGCAGCAGTTTGAACTTGTTCGAGAATATGAGGTCTATGAGCAGGTTGGATGTTTTGTAACGTTAATGTGATGAATGATAGTAGCTGTTCGATGGTAATTGGTTGAGACAAGATTGGATGTTTTTCGATGTTGATTTCAGGTTCGGTAGGTTGTTCTGAGACTCTGAGAGGTACTATGAGGTCAGGTTTGGCTGGTTCAGGAGGAGGTCTAGCTTTGCACTGATAACTGTAAGTCGGATGGGACTGGTTACAAGTAGAACATTTGGGAGGTAGCTGAAGGTTTGAACACTGACGGGTTGGGTGAGGACCTGAACAGAAACCACATTTAGGCTGGTTGGTGCATTGATGTGTAGGATGAGAGTTGTAGCATTGGCACTTTTCGCAACGAATAGGCATGGGTGGTGGAGTGCGAGATGGTTCGACCCTATGATGTTTACGATAGATGAATGCTCCTAATGTAAGTAAGTCATTTATGGTTTCCTGCGAAGTAGTTAGAACACGCACTAGATATGTGGGACCGGCATTGCATTTGATGCGCATAATGCGTGTGAATTCGTATTCCTCTTGGCGTAGTTCTTCAGTGATTTCCTCTTCAGTCCAAGTAGGGTCAACACCGCGTATCACTACGGAGAGCATCGGAGGTTTTCGTGGAGGTGGATCTAGTTTCGTCCGTTGTGAAGTTAGGTTTATCATTGTGGCTGTTTTACCAAATATTTCCATGCTATGCTTGTCTCGAATGTATGTGGCAAGGTTTGGATCTGGTGATTTAATTATCATGCCGTTCCGTGTGGGAATGATTTGAGCGATGGTTTTTCGAGGTACATATTTGCAAAACTGAGTGAGAATTTGTTTCGAGTTTTGAAATTTATTATCGTATTTGCTCAACAGAAATGCATATGTTGTTTCCTGAGAGATTGTGTCGTCAATAGTCATTTGGCCAGATTCATTGTCACTGTCGTTTGCTTGGATGTGTTGTTTCTTATTTGGTGGTGAATTACTTGGTTTTCTATCTGTGGAGTTGACCGTAGTGCGGGACCGAGAGCGAGATGTTGCTGCATCGTCTATCCGTGATTTTCTGCCAGTAACCGTGCGCCATGGACCGTGTGTTGGAACCGTTTGCGGAAGTCCGGGGTGCTTGCCGTCCGACATATTGATAGTCTGTCCGGGGGCCGAAGCCCGTGAAAACAAAAGGAAGGTAAAAACGAGAAGCAAAATGAGTGATGAAATGATCAGTCTCTGTGCAATGACTGCTCCTCGAACTAACTGCACCCTCCGACAATGAAAATTGCCGTCAATCCTAAATTGACCGTATACGTAATAATCTCTTTCGTGCGTATGCTACACGAAGTCCTCGTAATTACGCTAACGAATCAATGTTAGGCTAGGTTTAGTTGTTTGCTAAAACCCAGCACAAGCTTTTATGTTCTTAGGTAATATGAACAGTAGCGACATGCTTTCTAAGAACATTAATAAAAGGAAAACGAATAATTAGAATTACAAAAGACTTTGGCAATAACAGAATTATAAAACAAGAATTATTATAAAAAATAAACAAAATGTTTTGCTTATAAAGTAAAAAAGTTACTCACTTCACTCTTTGCCAACTTTTAGTGCTGTCATCTGTTGACCACATTTTAAACTTTCTTAAAGTACATCCTATGCAGTTAATCATGGCACTAATTATATAAAGAGTGAACTAATAGGTTTTTAAAATATTTTTTTTTTACATAAGAATTATTAAATAAACAATTGAATAACGTTTATAAGAGGCTGCCACACTGTTCCAATTCTTATTCTTCAAACAAACATCGTGGTTCGTGTGTTTAAACTTTTTACACTTGCACTTTTTCGTGATGCTGATTGAAATAACGTACCGGTAGAGGGTTGTTCAAAAATGCACAGAAATGTTCTAATTTATTATAAAAAGCTGACAAGGCAATTACACTTAACACAAAAGCACTAAGAAACTAATGTGTAACAGTTTCAGAGATATAATACATTCTTCTTCAGACTTTACAATACAAAATGTTGGTGACTACATTGACTATGAACCGAACTCTGATTTCCTAGTTGTCAGTCAAGATCTCTACCAGCGGGACATGATCCACAATGAACATCTGTCAACACAATTTCAAGAAATATTACTTAATTAAAGTTTCAATACGTAATGGGATGTCTTACTATTTAACACCAGATGGCAATAATTCGTTGAGGTGAGAACATAATAAGTGTTTCTCAACCACACCACCAGACCGCGACCCAGGAGGTCCGAATGGCCGCCTGTTTTAAACGAAAATGACTTTATGAAACGACTTTTTTAAAAGTTCATGCCATTTTATACTGAACTTAATAGAATATAGAAATGTAATCTGGAATCATTAAATTCCGCTTTGCTTGTGCTACCAGCAGGTTTTAGAGCGGTAGACAGTAGCAACCGGCGATTTTCGAAGGTAAACGAAGACTTTCCTTTTATTTGTTCCTGTACAACAGGTAAGTATAGCATCGTAATGGTGTATGGCTCGTTTGATTGACTACAGATTGATACAGGCACGTATTTAGGGGTGGGTCCGGGGTGTCCGGACGCCCCCAAACTCAGAGTTTTATGGAAAATAGTATAATTTCAGGCATAATTATACATATTTAATATACATTTCATGCCCAGACACACCTTGGACCCCCTTGGAAGCTCCTGGAACCCCCAGAAGCCCTTGGACCCCCTCCGGAAGCCCTTGGACCCCTCCCAAAACCAAGTTCTGGATACATGCCTGGATTGAAATGTATATAAAATAAGTGTTTATCACGTGCCACACGTAAAAATAAAATACAATTTTGAAAAAATATATATAATTTCGAAAATATTTTCTGTAATTCTGGCTACATTTCTGTTGAAATAGAGTAAAGAAACCTGCGTAAACTTTGTGTTTATTCAAAACATATGAACATATTTGAGTATTAATGAAAGTAGAAAGGAATAAAAATTTGTACTTATGTTTACTAAGAATGGAATTTTTAATGAGATAGGGAATTATGATGTCATTAATTAAAATTTGATTCTAATATAAACACGATGTTACCAAATCAAGAACTATCTCGTAACTTTCACTTAGTTAAAATATTTTCATTATCTGAACCTTGGAAATGTTCATTACAATTTTGCTGGTCCACTACCTTGAAAGGTTGAGAATCACTGACCCATATACACAGAGATTGGTCATGGTAGGGATAACTCAATGGTAGAGCACTGGGTCGGCAACTGAGACTATCATATTAGATTCTTAATTACTACAATGATCAGTATTTCTATGCATTTATCAACATTTTGCCCTACACAGGGTCTTTGTGTATACGAAATGATCATCTAAGGTAGAAACTGGTTCTAGAAATCAAAGCCGTAAGTTTCACAATTACACAATAAACTCTATAATGCAAAAGTAGGTCATGGAAGTGCAGACAAGATAGGTCCAACATAATGAACAAACCACTGCTTCGATGTGTCAAATTTTCGGTACAATATTTCAACTTTGAAATGCAAATAAAAGTAGCTAGCAAGGTTTCGTCGTGAGAATACTTGTTCACAAATACAGGGAGATCGAAAAAGGGTGATGCGCTTTCTCCCAGTTTAACACCATTATTCTGGATTTCCCAAGATGACATTAGAGTTAAGTTTCAGAGCCAAGGAATGTCCTTCATGTTGCCAATCCATGTAGTCGTCTTCTGCAACACATAGTCCATAGAGTTCAGTGTTTATAGTCGTAGAGTTTGGAATGGTAGACACGAAGCAAGTTCGAGTCTTACTATCGGCCATCCTGACTGCGGCTTATAAAAATTATCCTCAGTTTCATCACACCAATGGCAGGATGGTACCTAAACTAACGCCTTGCTCATCCGTGTCTCCGAGAGTGCTCGCCGAGTACATCATCCCTCAGACGTAACGAACTAATCCCACGATTTCATCTGTAATCCACAGAAAACAAATTAAATAAGTAAATAAATAAGAAGACTATGGGGAGACAAGTCATTAAAATAATTGAATAATATTAAAAGCTATAGTTAAATGTATGTATAAAGTTGGTCTCACCATTCGTATGAAATCATGTCACTGAAATGTAGATCTGCTTTGAATTGACGTAGCCTGGAATAAGGGAAGCTGCTACAGGAATTGCTTTCCGACTTCAGAAAAAGCGAATGAGTGAAATAAATTACATTTTTCATAACTGTACGCGATGCTAAAGCGTACATTTAAAATGCAAATATGTGGATGTCATGAACTTGTAAAGGCTTGGGATCCCTCACCTGCAAGACCTTTGGTAAAAGCCAGTCTTCCTAGTATTTACCTCAGGTACTCACTTTAGATAGGAGATTGCCTGTCTTATAGTAGCTAGACATAGGAATATGGAAAATGTTTTGACTGGGAATCAAATGGATCAAGAAGAGTGATTTGTCATCTATTTTGCTACCAACAACAACACTAGTGGTAATAAGACAGACAGTAATAGATTAGCTTTTGTACAACATGAAAGAAAATGTAAGATGACACCAAAGGAAGACCTTGATCAAGATTTCCTTAAATACATTCAATTAAATCGTAACGTAAAGTGTGACATTATTTTTAGTAGTGTATTGTATTCTATAAAAATAATAATTAAACACAATATTATTAACATGATCACAATTTGTATCCATTATCCTCCAATAAGCTGATTACATAATTAAAGGACTTTTCAGGTTCTACCCTAAAAACATTTTTCAACTTACGTGCAACACATTAAGAAAATACAAAATGGTTTCCATTATCCAAAACTACGCATGTTGGAAATATTAATTATTGTTACCCTCTTGATAACTGAAATATTCCTTTGCAGAAGCACTTCTCTCCCTCAGCACGAAGGCTTCTTCAGGGAGAACGACATTTTTTTCTTCTGTAAAGTTTTTTTGGTAAAGAAAAGTGTGTGAGGTTTCTAATGCTAATTTACCATGTTTGGAACTTTAACGTCAATTCTTTTTACAAATGTTGCCAAGTCAAAAGATACTGAACCAAACAGATACGGAACATTACCGAAAATTGTAATAATATTGATCAATATAAAATAAACATATAATGAATATTCAGAATCCTTTATGATTGCCAGGTGTCCCGTATTTTAAGGTGAGAAATGCTGTACTGTTTAAATAGCGTATGAGACACCTTTTTCTTTTATTTAAACATTTCGCATCTGCCATGGTTACAACACTATGGATTTGCCGATTCTGTACTCCAATTCATTCTGTAAAATGTAATCTTGTTAGATGACTGCGTTACATGCTTCTATCAGCACCACTGAAGTAGGATTTCCAGGTTTCTAGTATGTCAATACGGGACACAGGTCATGAGAGTTAACCCAAGAAATTTCGTCATCCTGATTGCTATGCAATTCTCACAACACCAACAAACTCAAGGAAACACCCAGAAGTGTATTGTTCAATTTTAAGTTTTTAAATTATGATAATTAACGTATTTGAATTGGCCTACATTATGTATATTTTAAAATAAAACCCATAATTTTCCTTCACTTTTAGCATTTCCGAGCAATGCTGCATCTCCCTTAATCAAGTCATGAGATTTCTGACAACTATGAATAAAAAGCTTAGGTGAAACTTGAATTTCTGATCTTATTTCAATTTGTTTTTAAGAATTGAAATATAACTGTCTAAACAAATACGTTTGAACCAGGAATGCTCAGAGCATTAGATAACAACATCAATATATTTGGAACAGCATCTAAATAAAATACAGAGAAATAACGCATTTTGAGTTCACATCGTAGTTTTTCTTGCGGGAAGAAAACTCTTTATAAAAATCAACCAGTTAGAAGCTTAATAAATCTCAGAGAGTTGCAAAGCATTAATGATTTCTTCAAAACAAGGAAATTAATTATTACCTTTCAAATATAAAGTCCAAAGTTTCTTAAAAGTATTAGCATCACTTTAGTCGTAACATTATTCAGTGATGCTGATGAAAACAACTAACCCAGCCAGGTAAGGAAATCAAAGTCTCACATAATCGAGTGAAGGGTAGAATGATTAGTTGCATAGTTTTAATCATGGCAGAAGCGAAATGTTGAAATGCGGGACAAAAGGCGTCCCATATGCTGTTAAAACAGGAGGAGATTTCTCACCTCAAAATACGGGAAATCTCGTATAATACGGGACACCTGGCAACCCTACTTAATTACCCTTGCCACGACAACTCAGGGTACCGCCTCCTCTACAAGTAGCCTCTATTTCTTCTTATCAATAACCATCTGTCTCCATCCATTCACCTTTATCAATTTTAGATCTTCCATCACGTCATCCAGCCACCCCTTCCCACTCTCTTTCTGTAGAACAGTTTTCCCGTCAACATTTTCTTTGGCATTACTGTGTCATCCATTCTTTCTACGTGTCCTACCCATGTGAACCATTGACTCTTGATTAAACGTATAATATTCTGCCCTTTCATTATTATTTCCAACTCCTCATTGTATCGTTTTCTCCATGTAATCCCGTCCATAACTGGTCCTCTTTCGAATCTTCTAACGGCATTTTCGTTTACTGTTGTAAGTAATTTCCTTAAGTAAAGAGAGATTAAGCACTATACACAATTCAATATAAGTATTCATACAGGTTGAGACAATATTATTAACTTCATTCATCAATGAATTTAGTACCTGAACATCTCAAGGCAAGAATTTTGCTATCAACAGAGGTTTACTATCAACTACTTGTATTTTTACCACCTAGAAGCATTAGTTCTAACATGTTTTTGTATTCCATGGCATAGCCTCATGATCAGATCTATTTAAAAGATCATTTGATATTAAATGTACGTATGAACTTCTTGAAGTCATCTTGATATTGAAGTGATCTTCAATAGAGACCATTTCAATTCAATTCAATTCAATTTAAAGACTGTAAAACATGTTTAGTCTTGTAGTACATAACACATGCATCTGTTACATCACGCCAATGATACTGAAACTACTGTAAACTGTATAATTAAGACTCGCTGTACTTACAATTTGAAAAATAAACTAGTATATATTTTACTGTATTTTTAGTTTTCTATTTTTCTTTCTTTTTTTTAAATTTAAAACGTTTAAGAGTTTTGTATTTTTCTTTAGCGATCCAGTAACTAACCGCCATATATTTAGTATCGTAAGACGGACCACAAGAGGAATTGAAACTCTTGTTTTGAATGTATTATAAATTTGAAAAAAAAAAGAATTGTTACCTCGAAAATGTGATACGTTGCATAGTAATTTTCCAGAACACAACTGCCATACTCAGGGTCGTCTTAATAGAGGTGACATTGAAAACTATTCTTTATATCTTAAAACGAAAGTAGCATACAGAAGAGCTTTAGGGGTTGAGTAAACGTAATGAAAAATCCTTGAATTACTTACAGCGCACTGCATGTTGAATCAAATAACACGGCTGAGTTTATTTCTAGGAAAAGAATAAATAATGCCTCTTATAATTAAAATATATTTTGTTCAAATAGAATCTTAAAAACTTATCCAGCTCGAATCTTTCAATGCGACATATTTTCACGAGAAATACAACTATCGAAAAATACGTATCGTATAATAAAAAATGTTATCACTTGAAAGTTTCTAATAAAATAAGAAAACCAGATTAATGTAAATATTATAAACTTGATATTATTATTTTGAAAATTAAATGAATAAAGATCCAACAGGATGAATTTATTGTAAGTGAAATTTATAAATAAAGGACACACAATTATAATGAAGCTAAATAGGTCTTATCGTTTACTATGCCATAATATTCTTTCCTTTATTTTACTATAGGAAACGAATTGAGAAACTGCTGATAGTTAATATAACAAAACAACATTGTAGTGAAGATGTAATGATATTCTATGAATGGAACAATGTGAAATTTCATCTCTTCCACCATCCAAAATAACGCATTGACTATTTGTGTTCATTCTAAACAAAATGTTAGTATTCCTAATGGATTTCAATCGAAATAAGCTAATTCGATGAATATGAAAGCGTAGCTCAAGTAACTTTAGAAAGCATAAATCAACAAAGTTAAAAAAAATAGTTTTTAAATTAGATATTTTTCCATAATTTATATCTTAATTCAAATTTTGATATTTCAACTAAAAATCAATAAGATGTTATGTTCTATTTAAATTTTTAATTTTCAATGCAATATATTTTGAATCTTAGAAAAGAATATGTGATACATAAACACATTAAAAAATTTCAACATAAAATCGATAAAAAGTTTATTGAAGAACAGTTATCTCATTTCACACATCATCTTCTAATCTGTTTCTTCGTTAAAGGTACATGTTTTGTGTTGATCTCTAATAGGTTACACTAAAATATAAAAGTGAATCAACTCTTTCATGGATTGTAATTAGAATCTTGTAGGTTATCAGAAAAGTTAGGAAATATATTCACTAATTGTAAAGTATACAATGTTTTTTAGATCTCATTTTCAAATATTCATAGTTAAAAAATTTTAAATTTCTTATCACGTGCTTAACAGAATCGGTTTTTAATAGCTTTTGTAGTAAATATAATGGTGGATGACCATGATTTGGATCATCTCATGGTCGTGACTTCTTCGTAATATTCTCTCGAAAGAACTAGAAATATTATTTCATTCATAGTCAGGAATTGATCTATTTAAAGAATTTTAAATTCTATTCACTGTCGTGGATTGAATTTGCCATCCAAACGTCTATAGTTTTAAGAAGTTCTAACATATCGGTGCTATTTAATATTATAGGAAAATTTTAAGTCAGTTTAAATCAGTGGGTTAAAACAAAATTTATTACAATTGTAATTAATTGTATAAATGATGGTAATATTAAATTGGACTAGTAATATAATAGTGTAGTTGTAATTATTTACAGATTTTCTTTTAGAAAATATTTTCTCGTTTGTATTCTTGTATAGTTCGTATTCTGATTTTTGTCTCTTCTTAAATGGTGGTTATGAATTCATTTCCTAAGTAGCCCACGTTGAAAAGCCAGTAAAGTTTAGTAAAATAAAAAGAGAGTTTGCTTGAAAACATGCAAATTAAGATCAATATAAAATATATTTATAATATTCTAAACCCATATTCTTCAATACAAAAAGACAGGTGGAGAAAAATACTGAAGTATATTTTGAGAAAATATTAAAGCAAGTTGTAAACAGAAATAAAAGATAAGTTGCGAGTTTCATTTACGTACACTCAGATTCATAGCAAATGGACGATGGGTGCACTTTTTAAGTCCGATATGTTACACAATTTAGCAACAATGAAGATATATTCAATATACTTCTTAAAATAACGTTTCACATGTTCTTGAAATGTATATTAGTTTGGTGACGGTAGATTGTGCATATTACGGATTCAGAAAATGTTTCCATTGGCCATTTCCTGTGAATTTGAGAGGATATAACACTTAAGATAATATGGTAGGATTTAGGCAGTAGTTAGATCAGTAAGTAAAGCTGACTACTATGGTAATAAATAAAAATTACAGAATTTAAATTTCGTAGTGTCTTTTCCATATTTATACACTTTTAAATAACATAATAATTTTGATTGTTATTTTATCAAAGTGAACCGAAATATTTTTTGTAGTGTTGCAGTTCAAAACAATATAATTACACTCAATTAGTACATGTCTTGATAAAAATTCTTTGGTGGTTTCGAATCCTCTAAAAAAACTGCAAATTTTGGAAAATAGGTAGTGTTGATTCTAAAACTACTTCAACGTCGATTTTGAGTTTGCTTGTAGATATTTGCGAGTATTAACTTCAGCCTTCGGTACTAAAATGAGGTATTTAGTTTGTCATTGTTTCTTTAATTGGGAGAAAGTATTTCCCAATAGATCTCCATACAAAGAAAAATCCATACTTGCATTAAGTTTTTCTGAATACAAGGAAATCTAAACGAAAATCTTATCAACTACAAAAAATTGATTTATTGAAAAATACGTCTCTCTCTCGGAGACCTATAATAATAACAGTGTGTAAAAAAACTCCTGCTATAACCGGGGACATCGTTCGGTTTTACACGAGTTCCAAGGTAGTTAAAAAAATTGTTTCCTAATTACCTTCCTTTAATATATGTTATATATAATTCCTATCATATTTTATGAATTACTCAGAAAGGTTTGCGACATCTTATCTTGTTTTAATCTTACCATAACTTTATATAAGAACACCGTTTCTTTTAGAGAATCAACAACAGAATAAAAGTACAGAACAGGAAGATATTTAGTTAGGTATTTTTAATATTATTATATTTTCTTCTAACACATCTTCTACATAGAAATTCATCAATAAAACAATGGCCAAGATATTTCAACAACATTTTTCGTTCTTGAACAATACAAAACTGACATTTGCAAAGTTGTAAATCGCTATTTCCTTTCTAATTTAGAGAATATAAATTATAGAAATAACGAAGACACGATTGATTGTGTAACAAAAATAAGAAACAGACAACTGTAAGCAAAAAGAGTAGGATGCTTTTGTTTCTCGTGTGTGTAATGAAATTACATAGAGGAGAAATACACGTCATGACTTTCGTGTATAAATTGATTTCATTTTCATTTCAAGAAGACTGAAATAATAAGAAAGTTCTACATTACTAAATAGAACTAAAACTGCTTTAAATTAAGAAGAGGTGCTCATTATTTTAAGATCGAATGAAAACGGTATGTTGACAAGTTTAATATTAGACTTATATTAATTCCTTTAAATGGAATACATATATTTCGAATGGAAATCAATAGAAGAAGCATTTCTAAGTGGTGCAGAGATTTCAAGAGACTCAAAGGAACAAGATATTTACAAGGTATGTGGGGGTGTATCGACAAAATGTAATTGTCAGATATATCATTAAATATCTCAACTTTGACTATAATTTTCTATGAAAAACAATAAGACGACATATTTAGTATTACTTTTTCCATCGATAACAATTCACAGAGCAATCAAATATGTCACAAATAACATGGTAAGTACTGACATATAATGCAAAGAATATTATGAATTCAATTGATATAGGTACAGGAATCTCTGAAAAGCGACTATTGCTAATCTCTAGAATACAAAATCAAACATTGTCCTTACTGTTGATGACTAGCTAGTACAAACAATAAAGATAATAAATAATACTCCAATTCTACACGACAGGGCGCATAACAATACTCCCATCCTCGGATGATAAAAGGATAAAATCAATTTCAAAAATATTATTATATTACTAATAGGATTATTTATGTCAATGTAGCGAATTTCGATGAAAAATATTTCTAAATTTTTTATCTTCTTAATAACGCATGGGGCTAATGTCATGTGCCCCACCCTGTATTAAGTTACTTCTTGATCTATATACTTAAAATAAATTACAGAATGGAGCTTGTTTTCTAAAGCTGATAGAAAAACATTATCCACCCTATAATTTATTTTAGTATATATCTATATCTATCAATGATTAAGAACCATTGAAAGTATCCGTATATCATTTCTAATTAGTAATGATTATATTCGTTAGTAAAAGCCTTAAATTGCACTTTATTTTCTAACCGGTTAAATATTGTTGGCAATAGATTTTTTATTATTTTATAATTTCCTTAGAGTTTAGAACTTAAGCCTTCGATGCTGGATTATCTTAAACAATATAATTGTATTCATTCTGCCTTTTATTTCTAGATAATTTCCAGATATTCAAAACGTACTATAAAAATCAGTGTACCTACGCAATTTCTTTCGTTTTACTTGAAAAATCTGGAGGTAGTATTCTTAGATAGGACTTAAGGACTTTACGTCTCTGAAAAAAAAAACCATTCAATCGCTTCTAATGCCTAGAAGAAAATTCCATATTCAATGCTTGTTAAAAGACAATTTTAAATCGTTTGGATAAGTGTGTTTCCCAACAACTGCCTTGAATTTTCATCCACAATATTTAACCAATTTCAAGGGAACAATATTTAAGTGTGTTTCGAAAAGAATGACTCGATTTTAAAACAGAATATTTCTGCAGCCACGTACCCGATATGAATGCAACTTGTACCACGCGAACGTCCGTGGTCGAAACTTTGAAATGACTACCACTAGATGCTACTGTTAGGTCCCCAAACAGCCGCTACGCTCAGTTATTGAAAAGATGGTGTCTAGTCAACAGAAGGCGTTTCGTATTCTCAAATTTAACAAGACTGAGTCCGTGCAGTGTGCGTTTAGATCTCCAGACATGACATCATGTGACTTCTTTTAATGGGGATACGTAAACGACTATGTTTATGTTCCAGCATTATCCGCTAACTTGTTTGAGTTCAGAATAACAATTACGGCTGTAGTAAATTCTCTAACAGAAGATACTCTCAGACGCGTTTGGGATGATTCAGCTATCGGTTTGATATTGTGCGTGCAGCGAGTAGAGGACACATTAAGCATTGGTAATTATGGGGAGTGAAACTTTAGGCCTTACTTCACAGATGGTAATTTATTTTGGAACTGTACCACATTTGTGTTAATAAATATAATTGTTTTAAATTGGGGTCATTCCTTTTTAAACACACTTTATGTTAGATTAGAAAGAAACTATTATTTTTAACATACCATTGTATAAAGATATGCATGTTTCTTAATGTAAGACGTTGGACATTCTTATCTTCAAGTTTTATAGTAATACAAATTAAACATTGCCTAAATTAAAAACTTACTTTGCAGAAAAATAGCAAAATCAGAAGATGTCTACGAATGCAGCATGCAGAAGAACTATCTGCTGGTACTGAAGAAGAGCTTCCAATTGGGAAAATGAAACAAGACAGCAATTATTCAATTAATTAGTCCGTATTTTTATTGTCCTTTAATTATATACTTAGAAGATATTTACTGATGTTATCACTGGCATTATTCAGGGTTTTGTAACGGCATATTTTGTTAGTATTCTATCTATCTTACGTAATCCTTAAGAATAGAGTACTGTTCTCGCGAAAGAGAAGGTATTTCTGTATTACTTAGGTTTAAACTTTGTGTTGTATGATAAATGTTTTAATTATTTTGTGCAGTAATTATTTACATTCTGTTCTGTTGAACAGAATGAAGAGATCGCTAGTTTTATTGCATATATTCCATTTCAATGGAAAGAAGATATCGGAGGTTATTCTAAAGTATTTATTTAACCCCCTCCACTAACCTCTAAAACAAATTTTTAAAAAAGGCACTGCCAGTTTGACAAGAAAATAAAAATAAATCTGTGTTCTAATGAATTTCGAGTCACATTCCAGGGAGAAAACGCATATATTGTAAATTATTTAAAAAGCGTTATTTTTTACAATACAAGTATCATTAACTTTGATATCTGGTTGCGGAGAAGTTAGAGAGATGCATACAGCTAAGTTTTATCGAAAAGTAATTACACGATAATTAATTTCTCCCATCCCCAGCCCCCCTCCCAAAAAAATGGATAGCTTTTATGCTACTTCTCTGGCTAAATAATAAAGTTCATAGAGTTTTGCAATAATATTTACAAGAAGTTAAACAAGCACATGTTGTTATCATCCTACATAAGTTTTAGACTTCTTTCTTTGGAATCTCTCATAAATAATTCTGCTTCTTAAAAACAAATGTTCCCGGTATGTGAAGTTCCAACCGACATATA
This sequence comes from Lepisma saccharinum, assembly GCA_022664845.1. Classification (NCBI taxonomy): domain Eukaryota; kingdom Metazoa; phylum Arthropoda; class Insecta; order Zygentoma; family Lepismatidae; genus Lepisma; species Lepisma saccharinum. Next base: position 46,143 of record JAGDQP010013412.1, read on the forward strand.
AACGAAATTGTAACATCAATTTTGTCTTTTATTGTGATAATAGTACATACAATAAGTGACCATTTTTTTAAAAGAAAGGCATTTAATTTGAATATTCATTTATTTATGACCTTTTGGCATCTCAGGCTCAGGCCAAAATGCCTTTACTGTTGGCATTTTGGAAGCTAATAGTATCTCAGGATAAAGAAATCTTAAAGTGGAAAATACAATCAATAAAGTGTAGATTAATATATCGGAACAAATTACATCAAGACACTGTAAAAAAAATATTGAGAACAGTTTTGCTATAATTGAAAGTTAAAAAAAACAGTAGTCAACTCTGATTTTTATTTCATGAAAGGAAGAAAAGGCCTTTTCAAATTCCATGTTTTGATAAAATTCAATAATTTCTGATATAGTTTGTTCACAAGGTCAGAAATGTAGTTAAATTCAGTCAAAATTATGGAATTTGAAATTATTTTTTTTCTTACTCGAATAAAGAAAAGTAAGTCTGACTACTGTTATTTTTGTAAAACAAATCTTCAATTCACTTCAATACATTTTATGTCAAACATCTTATACTTGTTTACTTTTATTATACATATATCACAGCCATATTCAATCCACTAGTGGATGAGGCCTCTCCCCGAAGGGAGCAGTTGGTCAACTGCTCCCATGCTGACCAGACGGGTTGGGAGAAGAGAGCCGAAGCTCTCACTGAGATCGCCACTGTCTTTTATTCACAGCAGCTCCCCAATTGTCCTCACGATGTTGGTTTACATTGAAATTTTTGAGCCTCCACCAGGAATCGAACCCGGGACCGCTCCTATTGACGATTAACCTTTGCGTAAGGCATTTTCATATAGCCATGATTGAATGTAAGACACAGCATAGAGCCTTAATTTTCGCCATGAAAAAATTAGGTAATTAATATATAACTGTTATGTTTTAAATATAACTCCATCAGCTAGAAAATACACAGATATCACTGCAGTTTTCTTTCTCCTGTTAATGCATTATGCAAGAATATATTCATCATCTATAGTAACATAAATCAGTCATAATTTAATACACACAGTATTTACAATGTAATTTTTTTTTTAGTTTTATTTTCAAAAGCTTAATACTGAAGTTTCATTAAAAATCGTTTTAATATACTTTCTTTCCTTTTTCAAAAAAACTATTTTCGTTTTAATCAGTTTTTGTGCGACGAATATTAAAACAAGCAGACAAAAACTTCAAAGGAGATGGACAAATCTGTCTCTCTTAAGTAGAAAATTACTAATTACAAAAGGATCGTAATCATAATGGACTAATTAAATGACATATTTAAATTATTTAAATACTTCTTTGAAAGTAAAGTAAATTTTATGCATTTCAATTCAAACTTACCTAAAATGTTTGCCCTGGGAAATGTTGTAGTCTAATCTGCTGCGAAGCTTTTCACTAACTAACTGTTGTGTTAGCGTCATCAGGCATTTGACAACGATTAATTGAATAGGTAACGTGTGATTTGATTGTAAGTTATGCTGTTTACGTGTTTATGTACAAGAAAATATGTAAAAGGGGAGATGCAAAAAAATGTTCCAGGTAAACTTTTGCCTATGACTCGAAATATATGTAACACAAAATTGCCATATTTTGCACATAGACATAATAAGGTCCAAGGTTTCTTTGTACAAAGTATGACAGTTTTCTGTAACATATATTTTGGGTTATTACCCGATTTTTTTTTTTT
>JAGDQP010013413.1:0-10899 GCA_022664845.1 Lepisma saccharinum
CTAGGTAGCTCTGCCATAGACGTCATATTCCACTATGAGGTCTATGGCAGAGCTACCTAGCGTGTGGACTCAAAATCATGTGCTCTGAACAAAAACCCATTAGTTCTGGCGCAGCCAAAAATGGGGAAGCGTGCTAAGTCTATCTATTATGAGGTCTATGCTACTACTAAACCACCGCGACCCCTCTTACGGACTGAAACTTACGGGATTCAGCTTTAGGCATGTTCATTTACATTTTACATTTTATTGATTGTATCTAGCTATAGAGTAAAAAGGTAATAATTTAAGCCATTATTTGTGCATGGAAGTTTGTTCAATCGATCATCTTTTTTGAATAACACGTTTCATTGGAATATGTCATGGACGCTCCAGTGGAATCTGTCATGTTAAGATAGGGTGCATGCACGATGTAACCTAATACTCTTAATTTTCGTAATATATTTGATATATACTAAAGCCAAAATGAAGATTCAGGTATAAAAACAATTACTCAGTAGATCCTGTTGATTTGAGTAGGATCTGAAGTAGAGGCAACCTGTAACAACTAAGGAATTTATATTTTAAGGAGTGACGCTACATACTATAATATAAAGCCACAGTATCTTTCAGCACCTTAACGTTACTGTTAAGATGCGAACTTGAAGTCCCGGACTTCCACCCAAGTATTTGTACAAATAAGGACCTTTTTATAATTATTCACTTAATGTTTGTAATTATGACAATCAAAGGGACACCAAACCAAATTACACATTGAAGAACAATTGAAATGCCAATACATCATAGCTGAACTGTCTGAAGAGCGCAACTCTCCCTCGACAATCTTTATGGGAACTCTCGTTAGAAAGTTCACTAAGCCAGTGAGTATTGTATAATCATGCACTCTGTACAAAAGAAGAAAGTGACTGGAGAAGAACTAATAAAATCCATTTTACTAAAAGTTAATGTCGGAATTTGAAATTAACCTTCAGCAGAATTTAATATTTTTATGACTTTTGTTCTCGCCTCGATCACTTTCGATTTTTTTTTCTGGTACAATGTGTATATGATTAGATAATATTCACTTGCTCGTGCACTTTTGATATCTAAACGTAGGCAGTGCAGTTGTAGTTTCCAGAAAGATGGTCACGGGAACAGACAAAAATGGCTAAATTGGGAAACCTTTGGCTACAGTTGAACTTGACATGATTTGCAATATTAGCAGCACTTCTACCGGGTGTTCAATAATGTACCGAACACTTAGTTTAAAGAAAAAGTTTTATTGACAGAATATACATTTAAGGAGTCAGTGTTTCTGTGAAGTGGGTTCAGTAGGTAATTGAAGCGGTTAGATGATAAAAGTGTCATGTTACATTAAAAAAAAAAAAAATGAGTTCTGGTGGTGGATGAAAGTGTTACGTGTAAGTTTTTGTCTACAGCATCCCATTGAAGTGATTCCTCGTCTGTATAAAGAGATTCAGAAATGAAGGGGATATGTTACACAGACAAACGAGTTTGTTTGGAAGAAGGTGTCATGTAACAATTTGTGTGCTTATAACGCCTTTATCCACTCACATGCATTTAAAACTAGGTAAGCGCGTCATGGTATTGACAGAGTGTTGCTATTTTTTTTTCTTTCTCAAAAGATGTCGCCAATGCCCTTTTGTAAAGAAGAGAAAACTTTAAGCTAAACCACAATATTTACTTCTGTTGGTAAATATAATAACATTTTAAATACTACACAGCTACAAAATTAAGCAGAAAATGAAGAGTGAAATAATATGTACGGATGACACAAATAAATTAACTACTACCAAATTGAGCGCTTAGTGTAAAAGAAAATGTGGTTTTACAATTTCGGTTTGCATATATCATCTCTCAAGATAGGGATACAGCTGTATTTTGTACTTCGACAGAAAGTATTGCTTCGCGCCGAAGTACTGAAGTTGCAAGTTCAGTACTAACAGCCATAGAACTAGATCAAGACCTGGGGAAAAGACAGTCTTATACTATGGACAGATTTATGTGTTGGACAGAATAAAAATTTTCAAATCATTTCTGTGTATCAATACATGATTTTGAAAGGTTATTTCAAGTCAGTCGACCACAAATTCCCCGAGGTGGTTAACACCTACTTGGACTCCGATCGTGATTTTGGTCGGATAGAGAAGGAAATGCAACGTCATCCAAATGCTTACCTGTCAGTGGAATATCGTCGTATTATTATCCAAGCAAGTAAAGAAAGGAAATCATGTAACTGATATGGAGCCACACTTTAGAGAGATTGATAACCTGGCGTCGTCTTTGAAACTCACAAATAGGAAAAAAGATATGCTTGGTGAAAGCGTTCCCTTCAGGGATGGCATTAAATGGATACGGGTAGAAGAATTTGGTTATTTGTTCAAAGAAAGTTACGATCCTTTCACACCTTTTAGCAAAGTGGACATTCGTCGATATAAAACAGATAGGCAATCCAGTGTCCACAACAGCATTGTAGTTCACAAAACTGGATGGCTGAAGAAAGAGAAAAAGCAAGATATTAAGGAGCTATTACAATTTGTTCCCAACGAGTATCATTGGTACTACGAACATATTGTGAAAGATGAGTGAAACTAGTGTCAAAAATATCTGGGAAAAATTCATTTTTCTGTTTAATATGTTGTTCTATATTATATCACGTACTTTTTTATTTTATTCTGCTCTTAGATATAGACACTAGAATGTGCATGCGTTTATCATAAAATCTTTGTTTATAGCACCTAAAGAACGTTTTGGAAACTGTTAGCGGATGAAAGGGTTATGTACATAATTTCTTTCATGGGAGATGGAAAATGACACATTTGAAAGTGAGAAGCTTTAGTACGAATTTTCATACATATAGCAACAGGGAAAGTCATATTTGTGATATGTATATTGTTCCAATAAAAAAATATTATTATAAAAGCCTTGTAGCCTCAATTTTCTCGAAATGTACAATTTGTCACATACCACCTTTATCCTCTAACCGCTTCAATTATTTGATATTATTTTCGAAGTGTTTGCCTTCCGTTACCACAAGATGGACCACACGGAAAGAAATAAATGGTTACTAGCAACCCAAAAATGGGTTAATGTAACAGTGAGTTGGTAAATATAGAGCCTAATAAGTACAAGGTTACCGCAACCCAGCTAAAAAGGTTAGATCCAGTGGGTTGATTTAACCCTCCACGTAGGTTATTTTAAAGGGTTATGATAAACAACTGTATTTAGTTATTTTAACCCATCCCAACGAAAATTTGTAAAAAAAAAAAATTGTGGTAAAATCGTCTGAAAGCAAGTTATTGTTGTGATTTACACTATATGTAGCTTATTATAGTTATCTTTGAAAAAAAAAATGCGCGCCGGGCTGGGATCGAACCTGGGACCTCATGCTTACGATCGATAATGCGTGTATTTCACTAGTTGCGCTACTGTGATATTCATTATATGAATCTCAATGTTGCATATTACACTTTCTCATCAATAGAATATTAATAATAATTTATATAGCACTACATTCCTAGTTTTAGGGTTGCTAGATTACCTCCTAAGCTTTACCATAAAGTTTTGGCGTTGGTACAAAACTTCCATGTGGAAGCCCTTCAGAGTTCAATGAACGCCATCTCGTATAGATGAGACACGGTTCAGCTAACCCTCATCAAGGTTAAAAAATAACCAATTCTCAGAAGGTTAAATTTACCTGCACATTAAACGGTTAGCATAACCGAGCAGTGGATTAAGCATGTTGTTTAAATTAACCGTGTTGGTTTATTCCTTCTTGTACCAATCGTGTAGGTAACTGACTACCCACGAATTGGTTGTTTTTACCCTGATTTCTGTTAAACCTTTTCAATGGGTTACCATTTACCTACAGAATTAGGTACTTTCATGTCTCGAAAGGGTTGTGGGAAACAACTAGTAGGTTATGGGCAACCCTTTTGGTCATCAACCTAGCAAAATCTTGACTTAGTTAAAACTAATTTCTTTCCGTGCATTCAGACTTCTCAAAGTATTTTGAATTACAGTTGTGAAAAAAGTCTCAGTGGTAGCATCTTTGATATATTCTCCAAAAAAGAAGTCTCAAGAGTTTGCATTGGGAAAATCGGTATAGCTCCAGGGTGATGATTGGGGAAGTTGAGAGCGAGCACATTTCCAAACTGGCTATTTATGGTCCTAAAATCATACAGCTGATGCGGAGGTGAACCATAAACCAGAGGCTGATCTTGCTGCACCCACATTTCCTTTACGAGAATCGGGAACAGAACAGCTTGTTATGTCTCAAATTTCCTAACCAGGACTAGAACTGTTGACTTTGATGACTCGACGATTTGTGTTCGTTGTTCACCACTTTCTCGGTGTTTCAGATGGACTTTGGTTTGTATACCATCTTGTCAGTTCACTGCAACACAGTCAAACCAGAACTGAATCAGTTACGTAGAAGCACGTGGTTTTGGTATATATTTAAAACCTGGAAGTGCTGTTCTCCCTTGCATACTTTGAAAATTTATTCCAAAGCAAAGTGTTCGGTTAATGATTGAACACCCTGTATTTTCAGCTTGTATTAGGGACACATTAATATAGGGTCTCATCCGTTGTATCTGTAAAAGGAATACAATACGAATTACTGAAATGGAGGTACAAAAATAACAATTTTAAAGAGTTTTGTTCTAAATGCAAAATATGAAGCGTGGCGTCTACTTAATAGATACTCTGGTTTTAGTTCTAGGTTCCAAATAGTTAATTTATTGTAGTTGTAGCTCCCGGTTAGTGAAAATGGACTTCGTCATTGTTTTGCGTAAATGGAAACATAACTTAATTACTGTGTCTTCTTCGATTTCTATTGGGTAATTGTGTCTTCCGCATGAAGTGTCATCTGCGGACAGTTCTGTTATTTCTGTACGTAATTGGAAACTGGAAAGAAACTAATTAAAGCGACAGTGAAAGAAGTATCAGCATTCATTTTACGTAATGTCAGCTGGTGGGATTTGTCCGGTTGGATGCGTGGCATTGAATATGAATCACGTATTATGACTAATTGTGCAATTTTATGCAAAGAGTTCATCCTCAAGTGAACATTTCCTAGGTGAACCTTTAAGCAGTGTAAAATATATATAGTGTTTATTGCACTTTCATTTAGAAACTACTTTTATGGTTTTGATATTTTTACTCCCATGTCATTAGTATCACTTGATTCGTAGGAAGGTGGTCCTGGCTTTCCATTTTTTTTCTTCACACAGGAAATAGCATACAAGAAAAAGACATCGTCGGTCATCGAGTATGATATATTTCTTTATCTCAAACACCACTTGTACAAGTTCGTAAAATGCACAAGAGAATTGGTCGCCATCCTACACCAAGTTTGGCTGCTTCAACTGAAGTCGGAAGAACACATGATATTCACGCAAATTACTCTTGTTTCTTGAGAACCTAACTGGTAGAGCAACCGACTCGCAGTCGGGGCACCGGGTTCGCTTCCCCGTTAAGATAGCGATCAATTCTTTTTTGTATTTTTCAGCCAGGATAGCCTACTTTGGCATTGGGTATAATTATGAGGCGAGCACGCTTCGGCTGCGTAAACGTTAACTTTTTATGATGGGGATTGCTGTTCTAACGTGATTAACTAGAAACACGATCCGTGCTGAGTATGAACCGATTATTGTTTGCCATTACGTTCCAATCGCGTGAGGCATTATTACTCAGTCGCAAACATATAGTTGGTATTTCGAGAGTTTGGGTCGGAACTAGTGGGGAGGAAATAGGGCTTGAAAAGTGGGTAGATTGGACGGGAGAGATTACAGTGTTGCCATTTGAAGGGTACATGGCAAAAAAACAACAGTTCAAAAAACTGGATTTTCAAGGAGAGGGTAAAATAAACTTCCAATCTCTACGCTTTTCCATTGTTCTCAGCATCTTGGTTTGTCAATAATTTCTTACTCATTTGATTTATCTCCCCTTTTTGTCACGTGTAAATTAAGTAATAGAGCAATAAAAGGCCACTATTACATCATTTTCACAATTTTGGGACGATGTTTGTTTTGCCCCTGTACCCTTTATTTGTTTCCCATCTGTGTGTTAGCGAACGCTACCTGATGTACACGCATAGAGAACTAACTATGGGTGTATTTTACGCAGCCAGGTAAGGAAATATATGTTATTTGACGGGTGTGTGTAAGACGTGTCACTGCATATCTATGGAACCGGGTTCCCTTGTGTGTATGTATGAGTGGGGAGGCGTGACTAGGACGAGCATATAGTCAGGGCTCGAAATTAGTGGTCGTCCACTGGCCGACGACTCCAAGGGCCAGCAAGTCAGAAATGTTACTGGTCCTGAGGCCAGTCCTTTCTGAATTTTCAATATATTAATAAACATACCTGTAGACTGTATTTAACATTTTATTGAAGTGCTTTGTTTGTGTTTTCAACAACAAACAAACGAAAATCGTGAAATTGCAGAATCTTACGAACTAATATACCAGCTGACCAACACCTCTGCTGCAAGTGCCGGAGACAGAAAAAATAACTCGTATGCATCGCGGTCATATCACTAAATTATTTACTGATCTAAAAAAGGACCAGTGCTACCAAAAGTTAATTTCGAGCCCTGAATATAGCAAGGAAGTAAACGGTTTGTAACCTAAGCTGTTGAAAAGGTCAAGAAATATGAAGTTCTAACAACATTCCAGTAGCACCTCTTTCAAACGAAATTTCTCCACAGATTAAAATATATATATATATGAGCTCCTGCGTAGCCTAGTCGGTAGCGCGCTCGACTTCAGTGCGAGCGGTCCCGGGTTCGATTCCCGGTGGGGGCTCAAAAATTTCGGTGTTTACCCAGCATCGTGAGGACAATTGGGGAGCTGCTGTGAATAAAATACAGTGGCGATCACAGTGAGAGCTTCCGTTCTCCTCTCCCAACCCGTCTGGTCAGCGTGGGAGCAGTAGACCAACTCCTTCCTTCGGGGAGAGGCCTCATCCACTAGTGGATTGAATATGGCTGTGATTTATTATTTATTATATATATATATATATCTTTTATCCAGGCTGAGAGTACTCTATCAAACAGACTGTTCGTACGAGGAGGAATGCTTAAGGAACTAGACTACATCGTGGTTTATATAATGTATTACAAACCATTTGATAGATAACGTGTTTGTTTACCAACTTATTCATGCCAAGTCATGCATAAACGAGAGTTACAGCACTCAATTTACTGCTCATCCTACCTTCGTATACAGGATGTAAAGAAAAGATGATTACAAACTTAGGCAGGTGAATCCTGATATCAAAACAAGAAGAAAAGCTCATATAAACATTTGCTTCGTTTTCAAGATACAGCGTTTGCAACTCGAAGCCCAAAATCGACTCATTGCATTTGTAAATACAAGGAATATTTCCCCATAAAACTTAAACTATGAACTAAAATAAAATTTAGTTTCCGGAAAGTGATTTATATCAATACAGCGGATATTAGGAAGTAAGAATTGATGCCATCAGTTGGTCAGTGTTGCCAACGTGGTATATTGTTTATTATTTTTCAAATGGCACTACGTCATTTTATTGGATTAGTGACTTCCCCAAGTAATGATAAACATCATAGGTGAAGCACAGAATGCAGTGTTGTAAACTGTGAAAGTTTACCCCTTCCTTTGAAGAAACGTTGCCATTTTTCATGCTTTTGATATAACATTCAGTGTGCAGCACTGCGTACTGTACTTTACATAAGTTATTATCACTAGAGATACCACATATCTAATAAATTGACGTAGTGCCATTTGAAAAATAATCGATATACCAGGTTTTCCAAGCATAAATTTTATAGATACGTTAGATATACTATTAAACAAATTTGATAACAATAATTTAATAATAGTTGGAAACCTAAATGCAAAGTCACCGCTCTGGTTGGTACTCCCCTAATATGGATGAAAGTGGCGAACTACTCGAAGATTTGAAATTCCAACAACGATTACAAGTAATGAACAGAGGCTGCATGCCGCCTACTTTCAGGGGTAGGGTTGGGCCGGGGACTAACATTGACGTACCGATAGCCAGAGGAAGAATAATAGGAGATATAATGGATGGTGATGGATAAAGAAAGAGGAAGAGCTCATAACGCCATTCGCTTTATAATAGAAACGCAAACAAATGTCGAACAAGAAAAAGGAAAACCTAAGATATAAATAAAACAGATTGGAATAAATTTAAACAATCTAAAATTTGAATTCTGTGCTGTTAATGAAAAATCAAAATTGATAAATTTCTTAAAAGACCTGGAACTTCTCGTTCCGCAGATGAAGAACGATCAGACAGAAAGTCAAAAGATACGATGAATCGTATCTGAGGTTTGGGTTCACGGTACTTAGAAATCTGCCGCATTGTTGTCTGCTAAAAGTATGAAACCTTCCAAGATGTTACGGTACCTGCAATGTAAACATCGTTCGGAGAAAGATAAATCGCTCGAATTTTTCCAACGCAAATTCTCAGTACTTCAAAAGCAGAAGTTAACCATCACCCAAATGACTAATGTAAGTCAAAAAGCACTTCATGTATCATATCAAGTGTCTGAGAATTGCCAAAAAGGCAAACCACATACTATTGCGGACACACTGATTCTTCCTTGTGCACATGATATATTGTCAACAATGATCAAATCCGAAGAAGCTCAGGAACTATCAAAGATTCCATTGTTAATGATACAGTAGTAAGGCATATTTCTGATTTGGCTCAAAATGCTCGCGACTAGTTGAAGGAAAAGATTAAAGAGAGTGAATTTATTTCAAATCAACTGTACTAGTCCCCAGATGTAACAAATTGTGCTGTTCATCCGATTCCAATCGACTGATTTTGTGGAAGAGGATAATTGCTCTGCAGACCCGTGCCTCAACAGAACTGGTGAATCTTTATATCTGGTGTTCTTTGACGCTATAAGTTCATTTGGAGTAGAATGGGGGAAGTGTTTTTTAATCTGCAGCGATGGTGCCAAAACCTTAACTGATAAGAAGAGTGGGCTTATTATGGCAAGACTATCTACCATGCCAAATGCGAAATGGCTGCATTGCTTGCTTCCTACATCGGTAAGCTCTAGCCGCGAGGAAAATACCAGGTGAGCTTTTTCAGGTTCTGCATGTTGCTGTCAGAATTGTTAAGTATGTGAAGAGCCGCCCATTGGAGTGTCGACTGTTTGAATTTTTTCCCCAAGGAAATGGGTTCCATCCACAAAAAACTATTACTGTACACAGAGGTAAGGTGGTTGGCGGAAAGGTGTTGACTAGGTTGTTCGAACTGCGCTCGGAATTGTTAGTTTTTACATGAATCCAATTCCCAACTAGCTGCATTTTTCACCTTTTAAACATGACTGCTTCAGCTGGCTTGCCTGGCCGACATCTTTACTCATCTAAATGACTTAAATTTGACCTTGCAGGGACGGGACATACCATTTTTTTTTTTTTTTTGTTCAAGACAAAGTAAATTCCTTTTAGAAGAAATTAAGAGTAGGCATGCAGAGTCAAACTCACAATTTTTTTCTGACTCAATACTTTATTTCAACACGCGATTATTCTTTTGACATGAAGACGCTATACAGTTTAATCTGCAAACATCTAGAAGGGCTTCAAGAACAGATTCTAGAGTTTAGTACTTTCGATAAAAGTGCCGGTTCCAGATGGATATTTAACTCATTCGTTAAAGAGACTATCAAAATAACCAATATAAGCCCAACTTCTTTACGAACTGGTAGAATTATCGTTCGACAAGTCCTGGCTTTCTGCAATGAAAACTTGGAAAAGTTCTGGCTGAAGAGGAGAGAAGAATATCCTGGCTTGGTATCTGCTACTTTAAAAGCTATAATTCCCTTGGTTACATCGTATCTGTGCGAAAGTAATTTCTCTTCCATGGTAAGCATTAAAACAAAGACCAGAAACCGCTTATCGGTTGAGAATGACTTGATAGATAGTGTGTGTCACGAAAATTGGACCGGACATTGACGCACTAATGAAATCAAACCAGGCTTAGGTTTCACGCTATAGGGTTAATTTTGAATTGTATTTCAATATGCAGGTTTTGTTGTATTTTTCTTGTATTTCAATGTGCAGTTTTCATTAGTTTCATACCTCTTTTATTTAAATTAATTTTTAAACAATCATTCACCTGTTAAAAGATGTTTAATATTCTTTATTGTACTTAACTATATGTGTAGAAATAAAAATATGCCTATCAAAATAAATTCAAAATCTTTAAAAACATTTTTCCACCACTAGATCCTAGTTATATTTTTCTTTTCCGCTTTGTTTCGGGACCCCCATGTTGAGAAACCCTGACCTAGACAATCAAACGTTCAGTCAGCGAATTGCAGTTAATCGAAATCGTAAACCGGAAAACGAAAATCGTCAACGTAAACCGGGAAACGGAATAATGAAACAAGTGAAATAATCCAACCAAAAACATATATAAATAAATAAAGTGTGAAAGAAGAGGAGTGAAGTGAGAGTGAATGACCACTGGAAATCAGCGATCAACTTTCCGCGGAGTGCCCTGTTGTTGGAATCGCAGCAACAGGAGGACGCTCGTAAAATACTCTGTTAATATCACTGCTGGAGTCAGCACCTGATGTCCTGTGTTGTTTGTGCCGTATAAGTGTTATATGTGTTTTTCTTTAAATAAAGAAATCTTTACAACTTGAACCCCCCCCCGCATGTTCCGACATGAGGAACCAAAGACCAAGAGAACATTCTAGATGCCTGGTCAAAATAATATCAAGCACCACCCTATGTTCAAAACTAGGGAACTAAGGAGCTTCTCGGGTCCAATCCGAAAATCTCTAAGAATAGCCTACCCCAGATTGAGAAGGGCGAACAACTGCCCGTGATGCACGACCTTGGAAGTGCACAACTTAATCCGAACAAAGAA
>JAGDQP010013413.1:11299-47857 GCA_022664845.1 Lepisma saccharinum
CCTGGTGGAACACAATGCCTCTCCTATTGGCCAAAGCTGGGCGCTTCTGGGCGATTGCTGCCTTCAGACGGTCCAATTGTTGACAGTATAGTTCCGAGTTAAGGGTTTGGTCGTAGGGGAGCAGCTCATAGTAGATAATTCCCTGCCAATCCCACCAAACACACAGCAAAACCTTCCTGGCCGCCAATCCTGGCTTGGGCACCGTTTGCGCCGGCGCACAGCGCTTCGACCACGACCGTTTTCGCGTGACGTTGTCGTAAGTGATCCACTTTTCATCACCAGTCACCAACCGCTTCAGAAATGGGTCGCTTTTGTTGCGATTCAGCAGCGATTCGCAGATGGAAATTCGGTCCATGAGGTTTTTTTGCGTTAACTCGTGTGGCACCCATACATCAAGCTTCTTTGTGTATCCAGCCTTATGAAAATGGTTCCATACGGTTTTTTGTGCAATGTTTAGCTCTTGGGCAATCGAAACAGTGCTTACATGACGGTCGGACGCGACAATGTCCATGATTTTATCGACATTTTCGACACTTGGCCTTCCAGTGCGTGGTACATCTTTGACATCAAAATTACCGGCACGGAATCGACGAAACCAAAATTGCGCGTGATTGGCTGTTACAGTATCAGGACCATAAACACTATTCACTATTCGCCTTTATCGAAGAAAAACTGTAAAATATAGCGTATTTTCTCTTTGCTAGTGTCCATTTTGACGCGCGCTCACACAACACTGAATCAACTCATCACAATTATCTGAATAGTGTTTGTAGTACGCAATCTCATCGTTTGAACGCCATCTCGTTGAACCCGATCGGACTTATACAACGCGAGATACAGATCACTGAAGCCATCTATTGGCAAAATAATGGATTACTTTTTACTACACCAGATATTTACCATTGCAAGAGGTTGATTTTGGTTGGGCTCCCAAGTTGCAAACCCTGTATCTTGAAAAAGAAGCGGAATTCGATTCATGTTTATGTGAACTTTTTTTTCTTGTTTTGATGTCAGGATTCACCTCCAAAAGTTCGTAACCTTCTTTTCTTTACACCCTGTATATGAAGGTAGGATGAACAGCAAATTGAGTGCTGTAACTTTCGTAGGCAAGTAGGATGAAACTAACCCAACCTAGCGAATCTGAACCAAAAGCTTAAAATGGATAACAAATGCTCGAGTACAAGAGTTAGCCTAATCTGGAATAGAGCCAATCTTCGGGAACGAAATGGGGGATGTTCCTTGCTCATCCGCTAGGTAGGACTGAGTAAAAACTTGAACAGGATTTGGACCTTAGCAGGGCTACATATTTTATTCGAAACGTGCGAACGTCGGTCGCTTCCCGGGCCTGTGTAACAGGCCATGTTTATGGGATTCGGATAATATATGGAATAAACAAAGTACGTACCATGACTTCACAAGGAAATTCGTGGTGTTGCAACTGACGTTTATGGATAAATTGGTAAACGTAGTATATTCATGATACGTGTGGTTGGCACATAAGACAACCTACAAGCCGCAGGGCAGGTTGGAGCATTCTTTCTTAAATAGCCTCATTGTTAAATATAAAGATGTTGCTCAATTAACTTATAAAACTGCAGCAAGATATGCTGCTTTATTATTTTTGTTCTGTTGTTATGTATTTAATTCAGATAGCTTAGCTGTCTGTAGGCTGTTCTAAAATTAAATATTGACCTTCACAAGACATAAAGTGAAAACTAGACTCGATGTATACTCAGACTGTTGCAAAACAGATAGTAAATTAGTGAGCATGTTCTTTATGCACGAATAGGTAAATGCTACTTACGAAATTCGCGGGGAGGTTTAATTTTACGAGAGAATCGACCTTGAATGTCGCGAAGAGGCTGGTTCGAGTGCTCGAGAAGTTTGATTCGGGTTTTGTGTTTATCACACAATATAAGATTACAAATTTTTCGATGATGATAAAAATAAATAATGTAAAATACGGACTAAATAAATAATGTAAAATACGGACTAAATAAATAATTACAAAGATTTAAAGAGTATGACCATTTTATAGTGTTGAGAATCCCACGTGTAAGACAGTCAGGATGAATATTGTACACTAAAATAAGCTAAAAATTAACCAGGAAAACTTCAACACTCCCAATATTCCGATCCTTTATTTAATCCAGAGACTTTCGGGGAATCCTACTTTCTTTGGGGAATACCTTGTACATACATTGTACAATTTTGGAATATGCATTTTTGCACAGAGGAGACCTCAAGTCTTGCAGGATACCATACCATACACCGAGCCGCCGTCGCTCAGCGGTATAGCGTTGGCGTATCTTTCGGAAGGTCCTGGGTTCTATCCCAGCGGCCGTCCATCCTGACTGAGTTGTTTTCCCTCAGTCACACCAGGCAAATACCGGGATGGCACCTTCAACATAGGCTGTGGATGACACCTTCCCGTATCCTTTCCACTCCCCTATCCCGGCTTTAGGCTTAAAGATCACAAATTAAATTCAATATTCAAATCAAATTTTACAGTTCATTTTCCTCGCATTCGGCAGCCTCTAGTTCTGGAAGGTGCACACTGAAGTGGTCTATGCTTATATATATAAAATTTTCCTGTGGGGAATATCGTGAGGTGGTTTTGTCAGTATTATATTGCAATATCGTGTAGAATCAGTTGTTGCTTACATTTGTATTGTAACTTAGTTTTGAATTTATTTTGCTGGTCAATTTTCTAATAGCGGGCACATGGGATTGAGTATTTTTTAAGCATATAATTTATCGATATTCCTCGAATGAACGAGTGGAAAGAATTACTTGTAAAGTCATTTGCACTCACAAACACGTATAATGAACGTCTTGCATCATAAATGTAACATTCTGTATATTTAATGCTTCAAATTAGAGAGGGCATCCATTCTTATAATGTTTTCTGACCTACGAATTCGTTAACACTGATAATACAATTGCACTTATTGTTTGAAGTGTAAGGCGTTTACATAAAGTGCAGACGGAAGTAAGGTTGCATCTCGGATTAGCATTTTAAACGAATAACCTTTATAACAGCGACGACATTGAGCAGCTTCCGGGCGCCACAGGTGTCACTTATAATTAAATTGCACTCAAACAACGGATTGTTTTGAAAATCGTTAGCATGTTGAAGGACGTTCACCTTGTATATCTACCGGATAACGGATGTTTTTTTTTATCGTTGAGCAGTAGTGACATGTGTTAATTACTTTTTAAGCGCATTAACGTTCTTTTCTAGTAGAAACTGCATATTTTAACAAGTTTCACGTAACGTTTTCAGAACTTTAGGTATGGGCTCTATATGCGTCTTTGGTCGAAGACTGGTTTGAGAGATGATGTTCCTCTGCGAGCATGTCTTCTGGGAAGAGGGATGGGGAAAAGTGCGACCAGGGCATTTATTTAAGATAACATTTGTCTGGCTGGTAGGACCAAGAACCCCCCGTGGAAATCATAATTTTAGGATGACCGCCTTGGTAATGACTTATCCAGCGCCCCTTGTCTAGAGGGTACAATCGACGACTTCGAGTAACCACTGGGGAGTTGGCAGAGATTCGAGTCCCGTCCTTGGACGAGTGCGGGAATAGTAACCAGTAGAGACTGTGGTCGCTACCTTTCCATTAAAGTGCGCTTGCCCAGGGACACCATCACTCAGGCGTGGGCCACATAGTCTTAAGGCTCTGTAAAGACCATCTTTTTAATAGATCATGAACTGGCACTAACTCCAGTACAGATTAGAGTTGAACGAAACTTGTCCTCCTTACAGAACTGAATGCTTTCACAACGTCATTTAGTTTGAAAGACTTGCTAGTTTTAAATTTATTTATTTTTTATCATGTTATCTGGGCAGTTTGACAGGACAAACTACAATAGGTAAAGAAGTGAAGGGGATTTCTTATTCCTTTTAGAGCTTCCTTCGTTGAAACTCCCTGTCCGGTAGGGACAGAAGTGATTGGAAGCCGACTATAGGTTCTGTCGTTAGGACTCTTTATCGTCATCTGACAGACGGCAGTGGCAAACCACCATCCATTCATCTTGCCCAGGAACCTTCAGGTCATATACTTGCCTGCGCACAGGCACATTATCATTATAGTTCTTCGCATGAGCAGTAGGGGACAGGAAAGTACCAGCCTTCAAATTAATGATAAGTAGGAAAATCGTGTGTGAAGTGATAGTTTCGAGAAACAATAGACGTCGGGGTGGCTGAGAGGTTAGCTCGTTCGCTTTCTGTGCGCCTTATCGCCGGGTCAGTTTCTGCCATGGTCCATTGAACTGAGTGGTTCCGGGTAAGGGTGTTCGGAACTCCGCAATTGAAATCAGGGTTCCGGAATTCGGACTTGACTTCTCACTTCCGAACACCCCTAGTGTAGAGCCTACTTTACCAAAATTTGTAGTTCCCGTCCTTAGAAGCTCCACCAGCTCGTTTAGGACATTAATAACAATTCAATCAATCAAGAAACATGACTACAGGTTAAAGGTACACATTGGGTTCATAGAAAATGGTCCGAAGGATTCATGCTTTGGCCACGTGTTCTAACAAGGTCTTTGCACAGGGTGAACCGATAGTGATTTGCAGTTGCCTTTCATCGGAGAAAGATTATGTTCGGCGGAACCTATAGCTTGAAGTGATTGATTCGAAGCCACTACGTTGTGTACCCACGGAAAATCAAACAGGACTGCTTAATTACAATGCGACGAGCGGAATTATACGTAACAACAAAATCAAGTGAAAAAATTCATTTTAAGGTAATTTACATGGGATATTATGTAGATTTGGTATTGTTGCCATTTCAGTTGGTACAACGTTGGCTTAGCATTCGGAAGGTCCTGGGAACGATCCCAGCGGCCGCCAATCCCGACTGAGGTTTTTCCCAGGCCCAGAATTAAGGTAAATGCCCGGATGGTACCTACAAACTATACTCTGACCGACTACCTTCCATCATCATCTCACCCACCATATCCCATCTGAGCTCTATATGCCTACCCAAGGCCACAAATAAAATCAAATTATATTAGCTTCTCTGACTTGGAAAAATCAGATCGTTCGGTATAGTATCTGAGGAGCATTCTTTACAACACTGTCGGGATTTCTTTTCGAAGTGTGTGTGTGTGTGTTTTCATGTGGTGATTGGTCTCTTCAGGAAGTTTATGAAAATATATCTTTGCCTCGTAAATTTGTACACCTTAATTTCTCCAGTAACTCTCAAGCTGTAATTTGGTGGAACACATTTTGGGAATTCAACACTGTGTGAATAAAGTGATCTTTTCTGACCTGTTGTAATGATTGGGTGGTCCTTTGACTCCTTTCGTGGTCGTAGTTGAGAAGAATATGTGTTACACTGATTGCCTTTCAGGTATTTCAAGTTAGCACTTCAAACAAGTTCGTTCGTAGGCTTTTAGAATACAATGTGACGACCTATTGCTGCGTTTAGTTTCTTTCTTTTCTCTGTACCTCTAGTCAACATCTAACGGGAGCTGCTAGGTCGGGTCGTACCTTGTGGCGGCCGTTTCTTACTTCATACGTATACGTACATATACATGTGTATGTGTACTTGTTATACACAATCGTTGCACTTTGCGCATAAAGTGCTAGCTCAGCCTAAATGGAGGCACTTGTAGCTCTCTCCCTTCATTTCCCCTGCGTTGTTGGTTGATTGAATGTCGGGAAAATTGCGTCACAATAGTAGACAGTTCTTTCCCGTTACTACGGAGCGACGAGAGAGGAGGAAAAGCTGCGGCCAGGCTTTTGTTAAAATGTGGGAACAAGACTTGTTCTCACATCGACAGTGAATGATATTAGCCAGTGTTACATGGTTGTGCGCGCATATCCCGAATTTGTGCAATATCTTGTTAAGAAATCTTTTTTTTTTTTTTCAGTGGTAAACCGTGTGAGTTTCTTTTTGTGTATGTGTTGTGTGTTTTTCAAGGCTTGTATGTGAATTTTTAGCTGTATATTCGGCCAAGGTATTTTCATTTAGCGTTAACATTTTACCACTGTATTGTAATCTTGGTTGACATTAACTTTTGTGCTGGATTCTGCTGAAGTTTGACAGAAAAAGGTGAAGAAGTTCTGCTGACAAGTTTCTGAACTTTCTTTTGGCAAGTCTCATCCAGGAAATCGATTTTATTGTGTTTTGTGATGGAAAATGGATAAGCAGTTTTGCGAATTAAGGAGTTTCGTATATGCTAGGGTGAGTGTTGAACAGTTACTAATAGTCTGAGCTTTGAAATTAAATAGAACTATGTAGTTTGAGTTGAAGTTTGAATAGACTGAACACACACTTTTTTTTTTTTAATTTGAAAACTGGAGCACATTTCTTGCTTTCTACAGGTGGTAATTGACATTAAAAGCTTTCTTGTCTACGTACACTGAAATATGTTGAAGGGATTGGCTGCTGTTCAACGTTTCGGCATCGGGAAGTAAGTAATTCTTACCGTCAAGGTAACATCCCAATTTACCTGATATCTGAAAACATTTTTTCAACATCGGGTTCGGAAACTAAGATCCTTGAAGGTGCTCCAGTGATTTACCTTACATTCTATATTGAAGGCTTGAAGTAACTTAAGTGCCATTTCCAACTTAGGAAAAAAACAAAACAACAACAACAGTTTTTTTTTTTAATTTTATTTCCATATAATATAAGACGTCTCACCATAAACAGGTAATAGAAGGACTAAGCAATGTATTTACGCATTATGTATGTTATAGATCTAACAACATAAATATTGTTATTTCCGTAAAAAAGGCAATTTTCACAAAAATGGCACTTAATATCTTATTTAGTTCGTCTTCATGTGTGCTCGGGAATTTCTACATGTTCTGAGTGAATTCATTTCTATAAACACTAAAGCACTTTTTCGTCAGTATAATTTAAAGTACTTGGCCATAGCAGAAAATAAGAGGAAGCATTTGCGTAACCCATAAAGCAAACTAAACCACGTGAACAATGAGGTGAAGTTGTTTACAGTGCCGAACCTTTATAAGCAAAATTAGATGGTATGATTAGCTTTATTGACTGCTTCTATATACAGTCGTCACCATCCGCCTCCCTCGAATTTTAGGAACCGAAATGCAAGAAAAACAGCATAACATATTAGTAGTTCCTTCATTGAGTACGCCACTAAATATCTTTCAGGGTCATTGTTAAAGGCGATAAGGTGGTTTAGTTATCGAAGTGATTAATGAAGCGGCAAAATGAGGTTTTCGGTTCATCAGTTTTGGTACGGTATTGCATATGGCTATTTCTCCTCATTATGGCTGGTTAGTTCATGAAGTAATTACCCCCCCCCCCTTTTTGCCAGGTTCTTGTGTTAGTAATTGATCTGTTTACCAATGAAAGAATGTATTCAACTTATTAAGTTGTTACCTATTACATAATACACCTCAAACTGTGTGTCTGTCCGGTTTAGAAATTACACAGTTGGACTAATCCGTATGAAATTTCGCATGGCTCATTCTACTAGAGAAGACCTAGACCAAAGTCTCAAAATGTTGACTCTGGGTGGGAAGTTTTGACCCTCTGGAGTACCTATAAGCTTTATTTTTATATGGGCCAGTCTAGTAACTTTGGACTTCTGCCCGTCACGATTCGCCTTTAGCTGTTAAGTGTTAAAATCCACACCCATGCCCCTGCCGTGACTCGAACCCGGGACCTTCGAGCCGATGGCCTACCGCCGCAGACCGCTCGGCCACCCGACCGGCTCTCCGGAGTACTATCATACTATTTTCTCATCCCAGAGACCGAGCGTCTTCACCAAGGTTTTTCTTGTCACACCAGACAAATGCCGGGTTTGTACCTACTAGCTAGGCCCTGGCTTGACTACTTTCCAGTATTCTCACACCCACCCTGTTCCGTTCTGAGATATAAATTCAAATATCCTTAGTTATGCAACCGAGACCACAGTCATGTTATTTGGGCTGCATATGAATAAGGCTGTAATTGTTTCCATTTGCCTTTATAATAATTCCTGTACCTGAGAGGTAAGAAGCACGTAACTCGAATTTTGACCAAAACTTGCTATGTACAGTTCTGTAGAGCATTCGGGAAATCTCAAATAATTGTTGCTCCATGTATTCACTACACGCATTCTTATTGTAAACGTGTTAATCATTTAAATGAGTACGTTTATTATTTAGTTTGTCCATTTATTTTATGTATGAAAGGAGGTAGTTTTTTTCTGTTTTCTGGACAGCAAGGATTTGTGCTAGCTCCCAGGCACATAATTATTAAAATTCTACCATGATACAAGAAGTACTTCTGCAGTCTTAATTGGCCCATTTTTGGAAGGTCCAAGTTGTCAAATATTGCGTTAATATTATTATCACTAGTGTCCTATCGGTTTTTGAAAGTATGGGTGTGCCAAGAGGGAAACCGGGGTACGAATGCTCCGCAAACCTTTCGAGGAGATGACCTTGTTTCCACAATCTTAAAGAACTTGGGACCTGCCAGGTCTTACAGGTTACTTGGAGTAAGTTAAGCCTTCTCCATTGGTTCTTGTTTTACGTTTTTAGTCTTGTGATTTTTTTCTTAAATACCGTTCGAGTTTTATCCACCTTCTTCCTTATTTCCGTTCAATATTATCTTCAGATGGATATTTCATTTACAATTTCGGCCCAGCCAATGCTGTAACTCAGTGGTCGGCAGATTTAAGTGTTATATGACGTCATTTCTTAAAGCAATTGTATCCAGAGCTCTCATGCTACGCGATTGCAGCAATCCCGGCATACAGACTGACAGTGCTCAGCTGTCACAGGTACATAATCTTCGATTTTTTCGTTATCATATCGATTAATAATCTCTCAGTGACATTTTGTTCCCAATATTTTAAATTTTCCTTCAGATCCTCATTTTGAATGTTTTCCAGTCTGTTCATCTCTGTTTTTATAAATCCACGGTTGAGATCATCCTCATATTTGCAGGTATTGCATTTCTAATGGCGAAAATAATGTAATATTCTATATTAAGTTAACAAATTCGTTGTTTTGTAAAACATGTAAAATTTAATCGGTCATGTTAAAAGGGGATATGTGCCATTAAAAATGCATAGTACATATCCCCTTTTAAGAGTGACTGATTTAATTCGTCAATATATTAAATTGATATTATCAGTGGAAATTGTTTCCAGACACTCGTTAAAACTTCATACACTTCCAATTCAATACTTACAGTCTAGGAGCAACTCCTTCCACGATTTAAGCTGTCTCACGGTGACTTCAGTATTTTAATCTTAAATGAAATAGTTAGGGGTCGTCTGATCGATCCCTGCTTATGCCATGTGAGCTTTGTGTTGGACAAAGACCGTGTGCGTGGGTTTTCTCGGGGTGCTTCCGTTTCCTCCCACTTTCTTCATTCCACCAATTAATCCCATCATCATCATCCTTATGTCCTGAGCCATAGTTGCCTAAAGGGCTTAAAATAAATTCAAATTAAATTTAATTTTCACGTATAATGGTATAAAAAATACAACATTGCGTTACACCTCCTTATTTACGTTGGATTTGAGTGAGTATGTAATGTAATGTATATCAAAGATGTTCATTTACATACTTAGTAATTGGGAACCACGATGGTTGACGTATTTACAGGAATGCAAATTGTCCTGCCCCAAAGCCGTTTAAATAGATAATTCTTGTGTCGGCAGCATTTCAGAACGCTCCTCCTGTATTATTATCCAGCATCCCAAATTGCGTGTATAACCAGCTGTGCATCCAGGTTTATCGGTGTTTTTCCGGTGTGATTGCAATGAACGTTTGAATCATTCACATATATTCTTCGTTGAGCTCGACTTAGCATCATCTGGTCGAGGAAGCCAAATCTCGGCTAAGATTTAAATATTAAGCGAATTCTAGTTTCATCGCAGAAAGTGAGGATGATTACCCTAACAACTTCGGTTATTTGTCTAGGCGGTAGCGGAAGATTTTTTTTTTTTTTTTTTTTTTTTGCGGATCAGATTTTTGCAAACGTCAGCAATATGCATTCGTATACATTTTCCAGTGCCAAGATCTTCATTCTTCTTGCTGTTTTTCCCAATTATGTAACGTTTACGTAATAATGCCATTGTTTTCTTTTGCGTGTCGTCTGTAAAATAGCAAAGCGCTTAACTCACTAATTATCATAATTTCTTTTCGGTAAGTACCGTAATTTACTTCTTTTTCTGGGTAGAGCAGAAGTTAATAATTAAAATTATTGATCCAGTTATGAGAAAATATGCGTAAAAGTGAACACACAACAATTTTTGCCTAGTGTGGGTCAGTGCGGTCCAGCGTTATAACACATTGGAACGCACCTAATGGTGACTACTATTACAACTGTTCCAAGGCTTGCAGCGAAACCATGCTTAAGAGACAATTTTAGTGTCAAGTGGTGTCCCATGTGGACGCTCATTCGTGTCTGGGATACAGCCCAAGTGTTTTCATTTATTTATTTTTATGGCCTTTCGACATTTAAGGCTCAGGCCGGAATGGGAGAGGGGAAAGGAGTGGACCAGAGCTTAAGTTGAAAGTACCATCATGACATTTACCTGGTATGACTGAGGGAAAACACGGGAAAATTTGTCAGGATGAGTTGGCCACTGGTATTAAACCCATGACACCTCGAATGCTAAGCAAACGCTAGGGGGCGTAAAAAAAACTTTTTATTTTGGTATGGTAAGAGCACGGGATAGTTGACCCACCATGTCAGTTTTAAAGGGAAAGGGAAAATTTAACATCGATTTACATCTTGAGCCTTCGCAGAGGCGTTGAAATTTTGAAAATGTGACCGGGAGAACTCGCTCTCGCGCGTATTTGAAAGCGGCCTAAGGGAAAAAAAATGATTTTAGGTAGCTTGTCTGAACATCCGTCTTTTCGGTTAGTGAATCATTCATTGATATGTACCTAATATTTATTGTACGAGGATCATTTTAAAAATAGGAATCGTTTGCGCACCTTATCTGCGCAGTTCATTGACCGAAGTTTTTTGAAAGTCGAGAATGAATTGGTTCCTGTTGCTCGCCGGCTGTGATGCGGATTCGGTTATTCAATTTTTGATCACAAAAAAAATATTCGCATGCAAAAGTCCATTGTCAACGTGCAGTGTACGGTGAAGGTCTCATGATGAGGGGGAATTTGTGTTAACGTTCGGTTAATGGCGGAGATGTACAGCGACCTAAACGCCCTTCTTTTAACACAATATTTGAGAGATGAATTGAGTGTCATGTTTGTACAAATAGTCTAATCTTATGAACTTTAAATGAATCTACCCTACGTTTGAATTTCAATTTTTATTTATGGCCTTTAGGCACCTCAGGCATTTTGGAAGGTAGTCGGCCAGGGGCCTAGCTAGTAGGTACCATACTGGCATTTGCCTGTTTTGACTGAGGAAAAACCCTGGAAAAAGCTCAGTGAGGATGGGTTTTGTACGTGTATCGCGATTTGTTCCTGACGAGATCCTCACAGTTAAACTCTGGACTGATTAAGTGGACTTGGAACCGTCTTCTTTGAAGATAGAACACGAAGCTTGTGTTATGGCTGGACAAATGCATGAATCGCACTAAATACACCATAAAAAAAAGTAGTATTATGATGTGACAGTGATATTATTTGCATACATTAAGTTTTCCTCTGCTTGTAAGAAAACCGATTTTTACTTTAAAAATGGCTCGAGTTTTGTTACAGCCGAACTGCAATTAGATCATAACTGGAGGGTAACTGTGGCTGAGGTAAGACTTGATTGGGGGTAAGTGAGGGTGAAGACGATGAACTCACGCGAAAACTTGGCCAGGACACAGGTGCTATTGGAACAATATCTAAAGGAGATGGTAGCAGGATCATATTGCTGGAAGCAATGCAAGTAAATGACAGCGATCTGGTCATTTTGATCCGATAATGTGTAGCCTATTAATACAAACATCCATTAGTGCGTTCCATTTCCGAAGTTTATATCAAACGTCTATACTGCTGACAAATCTGAGAACGATAGGAAAATCGAACATTACGTATCGTTCACACCAAAAAGCGTTGAAAATAAAATATTATTCATATCATATATGGTGTGAGATACATGATTTTTCTGTCGTTATTTTGATATTACAAAATTTCATTCCATCCATCGAAATATCGAGAAATTGTTGCACAAGTCTGTTTAAAAATAATTAATAGATATTTCCGGGTCCTTAAAGTAGCTCTTCAGCAGAGTATTTGTATGGCTTTTCTTTCATTGGTTTAGTGGAAAAATAAAGGCTAAGATAATATTCAGAAGAAGAAAAAAGGACTACTTTCATTGCGATCCTGATTTGAAATAGATTGAAGCGTATGTGAAAAAAAAATCTAAAGAAAAAGTTAATTACTTCCTGAACAACGAACAAGGAGTCATGCTCAATTAAACATCCTTTCGTTATGAGTTGTGTGTTTGACTGAATGCAATCTCGTTTTCGCCTTTCATGTAAAGAGGAGAGCAAATGGCGTAAGTTTAATTACTCGTTAATTGTCTTACGTAATACGTGATTGTCATTGAACTTCATGTTTATTTATTCCTGTTGGCACAACTCATGTATATTCGGTGAGGAAACGTTAGTTCATGGAAAAGGTGTATTAGTGTTAAAAGCTGTTGTCAAGAAATTCAAATAATTAATGATTGTTTTGTTATTTTGATGGCATAAAGTAGATACTTTGAAAAAACTCCTGTTTCATAAATTACTCATTGGATTTCAGAAGACTGTATTTTCAAAACTATTGGATATACAATAATGACTGATATATGAAAAGGAGCGGAAGCTCACGAGGTTTTCCTCTCACACTACAAATGTTCTTCTATGTGCGCCCTCTTGGTCACACGACATACGTTCAAGCGGTAGTCAGTTCTGTCCATCAGTGGTCATCACAGCAGCACTGATGCATTCCCTAAGGTGTAGTAGTGTTGTTGGCTGTGGTGGGACATAAACATAGTCCGTAACGTAATCCTAAAGTCACATGTTGACAGATCAGGACACCTGGGGGACCACGCGGACAGAGCTAACAAGGGACACTATCTAAAAGTTGCTCTCCGAAAACATAAACCTTCATAAGCATTTGAAAGAGATCTTAACGCTGTACAACATACGTAAAAATTAGATGGCCAACTGCAAAACTGAAGAATTTTATGTTAAAAAAAAAAAAAAAAGTTATGAGCACAGTACCGAATTCGACAGCTCTAAACGACAAAATTCAAAATTTGAATTTTTCTCAGTTCTGCAATTCGGGAGCAAATTTTTACGTATGTTGTATAGCGTTGAGAACTCTTTCCAATGGTTACAAAATTTTCTGTTTTTTACGGAGCGCACTTTTCGATAGTGTCCCTTGTAAGTCATCCTCACCCACACGCCCATTTACCTGCACTGCACACGTTCTCCCATCTGGTTTGCCACATGAAAACTTGGTGAGTTTCCACTTCATGTATTCATCATTGTATGTATGTGTAATACTTTTGAAAATGTAGTATTGTAAACTTCGATGAATCATTTATGATAGTGCTTGTCGCAACGTCGTTATAGAAAATTTCCTGAGAAATCGAAAAAAAAAAAAGTATGCTGTACAGGTCTGCATGACCCCTTACAAGTATGAGGGATGACGTCATTTCCCGGGAAGGGACTGGTAGGACTTTGGTAATACTTATTGTCGTCCCCTGTGCTGGGAAGCTAGTGGTTTTCGCTAGATCATGGAATTTAACAACTTCCGGATTATATTAATAGTTCAATGTAAACTTTGTTTCTACGATTTGGATTGATAGTACTCCCCCCCCCAAAAAAAGAAAATACTTTGGCGCCGTAATCTGACTGGCCTGCCATACAGCTTTTATTTAGTGTGTGTTGCATGGTCAGTGCAGCGAGTCCTGTTGGTGTTTTCCTGGCTTTTGTGACTGGAATTCGCCACTTCTTTATTTATATAACTCCCGAATTGCCATCAGGACGCTGGATCATCACTTAAAATTCATCTACCCGAACAGAACTGAACTTGGATCCCCTCCCTCGCTTTGAAAGCGAGGACTGTAACTATGTACCTAAGCAGTAGTTTGGTAATAGTTTTAGTACAGACAGTTCAGTCATAAACGAGAAAGATGATCAGAATTGTATTGCACGACCTTTCTGTCAACTTGAAAGCAAATAACCCTGTGACATTGAAACGATAGTTATTAAACATACCATCAAAACAAACACATTTCCTTTTGTGTTTGTGTGTGTCGATGACCTTCGCTATGAATAATGTGGCTAGAAAACATGCAGCCAGACCAACTTTGCAAAGACGTTGAAGCGAGTAAACAATAAGCATTCAAGAGATGCATCACTGAGGTCTTTCAGATACCGCGTACTTTTAGGCTTCAGCAGCAAATGCTATGAAGCCTTATGCGCCCTCTCTGTCTGTCTGTCGACAACTTTCAGCTTAGGAACTACTAGTGCTAGGAAGGTGGTTAAGAGGTCGTTGGAAAGGTCTCGGCGAGACAAGCTCAAACCCGTATAAATGATACCCATGGAGGTGCGGTGCCAGAGATAGGGGGCAATTTACATAATTCGAACTGCTAGGGCTAGAAAGGTGGTTGAGGTGTCGTTGGAAAGGTCTCTGCAAGACGAACTAAAATAATTTATCCAGATCGCAGAGGCTGTTCCCGAGTTCCAGCTTTTAAACGACTAAGGCTAGGAAGGTGGTTGAGGTGTCGGTGGAAAGGTATCTTGTGTGTTTTTTCAACGGAACACTGATCATATAAATAGGACGCTCGTTGCTGAAGCCTGGCGGTAGCTTATACACACAGTCCTCACTTGTTTGAAATGGTGTCTATATGCTAGCTGAAATAATACAATAATACTTTGCAAAACATTTTGTTTTAGTGGAAAACATCTTATGAAAGTTTGGGAACAAATCTTCTCCCGTCCTTACCTTGCTCATCATTCCACAAATATCTCCTCAAGCCAGGATTCCAGCATGTTGACAAAGAGTTGGATAAGAATAGTGGCAACATTTCAGTGACTCCGCCTGTGTGTGTTCTATGGCATTGAGTGTTCGGTGACTGGTAGTAGACCATGAAACGAATGAACGTAGTGGTTACAGTCGTGTGTGTTTCTGCAGGATTGGGCAATGCTTCAGAGTGCAGAAGAAAAGTACAAACGTCCTCAAGAAATATGCACTTAACTGGAACAAGTCTTATGGATAAAAATTGGTCTTGCACGAGGGTTTCCGCACAAAAATGTTTTTAGGGACTGCGTCGAACATGTGTTGATGCAGCGTTGCCATATTGTACAGTGGAAAGCGGACTGGTAGCGTTACGCAAATGCAGGGTCACCGTTCAGCATACACAACGTCCAGGACAACAAATGCTGACAAACGCCTCGTTCTGTCGTATTTTAAAGTTTATAATCCTTCATACTCCGTCGATCTAAACCCATGAGATTCTTTGTAAAGATGACAATTGTGAGTTGTGATACCATGGGAAACGTTACTATGGCAGAAACGAGTTGGTATGCGCTTTATTGAAGGTTACCACAACACATCAAGAGAGATGGCCGTGCCGACGGTGTGCAAAGCCTTTCACAAGTGTGGCAGAAGGTGGTAATGAAAGAATGTAAGTAATTTTGATAAAGATATTATTAGGAATCAATAGTCCTGTTGCCACTATTTTAGTCCGACCCTTGTACCTGTTGTATGATACTTAACCTGTCGTGATCTGTAAAGTGAAGATTTTGAAACACAATTGGAACACCAACAATTCTTTAATGTATAGAGATTTAAGAAA
Organism: Lepisma saccharinum; assembly: GCA_022664845.1. Taxonomy (NCBI): domain Eukaryota; kingdom Metazoa; phylum Arthropoda; class Insecta; order Zygentoma; family Lepismatidae; genus Lepisma; species Lepisma saccharinum. The sequence continues at coordinate 27,043 of JAGDQP010013413.1, forward strand.
GCTTTGGTTTCTTGTAACTTGTATTGGTCAGGTGTAAAGAAAGTGCTTGGAAGTAGCTACGGCTCTGGACTGCTGTGTACGCAAGGTTACAGGTTCGAGTCCCATCTAGGACATGTATGTTTATGGATTTTAAAAATACATTGCATTCATTTAATCTTGACGGGGGTCGAAATCAGTAGTAACTAAAATAGTCCATATGGATATATATTTAAAAAAAAAAAGTGTGTGGTGGTACATAGAATTATGAGCTTTGTTCGTTGATTTGAATCATGTCCATGACCTGAAAATATTTTACTTCAAGGGTGTCTGAAATCAGCACATTCCTATCTAATGTTGGAATTGCATTTTCTCACACTGAGTAGACGAAGTTTGTGGTGTTATGATTAGTGTCATTGTATTTGTTGATGTTTACCGGCTGTGGTGGTTACGTTATTGGGTGGAAAATAAAATGTAAAAAATGTCGGGGAAAGTAGAGAGAGAATTATTTGGTGAGGAATCAGTGAAAATCATGATTAGAGCTGTCATAGTGTGCTAATAACTGCACACAGAGTGGTACAGTAGTAGTAACGTTTCTGAAGATGAACAGTGGTCTATTCAGCCCCCGTGGTCTAATGACAAGACCCCGTGTCTACGGGTAAACCGTGGAGAGGCAGCAGGATTACAGTTGGTCCTTCCAGGTGAATGCCGGTATGATAGCCCGGTTCTTCCAGGACGGTGAGTTAGTGACAAAGATGGTTGTAGCCCAGCCAGTTCAGAGTTTCAGTGGATAGCAGACACAGCACAAGGACATCACTTACGTTGAGTTGGTACTTGATCCCAAGTTAACCACTCTCAACGACAGCATATGTGTTCCAATTATAACTTAAAACTAAAACATCTAAAACATATATTTCAACGTGAAAATATGTCAAGTATAGCAAGTATTTGTATGAAATCTTATTTTGATTTGCAGTATCGCACTTTGTTAGCAACAATTTTCTAAACGTTAGATTTGTTTGTGAAGACCATTCGAAGTCATTTGCAACTGTATCAGGTCACCACGGAGATTGTTAAAGTGATAAGTATAGGGTGAGTGAGATTTCCATTGTTGGAGCTGTTTTACACCTTTATAATCGTTATTTGCACTGTTGAGACCACAGCGAGAGATTTCTAAATGAGATGTTGCTGAATTGAAGAAAAGTCTGCACAACACCAGTAGGTTTTCTCACGCTTTTCGGTTTTACTGAGTATTCGACTTAATTGTACATTTTGTAATCTGTGTAGATACCATAAGTTCTAATTATATTATCATTGAGTCAAAGATCTTGATATTAACAGTGACAATAGTTTAAAATTTACTAATCATATTAACAAAGTAATTAAGAACCCAGGAAACTGATTGGATATTTTGTCAACCAATGGAACGACTTCTAACTAACTCTATGGCTTATGGAACTCGCAAGTTCATCGTAGTACTAACAAACGTTCGCCATTGGATTCTATCCTGGGCAATATCAAGCCAGTTTCCATCACGAACACCTATTTCTCGAAGATCTCTTCTAATATTGTCCTCCCAACGACGTCTCGGTCTTCCCAATAACCTCCTTCCATCCGGCCTTCCAACCAGGATAGAATATCATCTTCGTTTTTCCCCCATCCAAGCTACATGGCCTGCCCAACTTAGTCGTCGCGATTTTATTATTTTTACATCTGGTGAATCGTACAGTCCGTGGAGTTCTTCATTATGCAGTCTCCTCCATTCTCAGTCATCTCGTCGCGTTTCGGCCCGTATATCTTTCTCAAAACCTTATTTTCAAATACACGTAATTTATGTTCATCAGCTAGGGTCGTACTCCAACTTTCGCAACCATAAAGTATTAACGGCAGAATAACAGTTCTGTATATTTTTAATTTCAATTTCCTTGATATTAATCGCGATGTTAGAAGTTTTTGGACTGAATAGAAACATGCATTCCCCGATACTAAGCGACTTTTTATTTCTTCCATGACCTCATTTTTGCTTGTTACGTATGCTCCCAAGTATTTAAATTTGTTTACTTTCTCTATGACCTCATCCTTAATTCTTATGTTTTTATTTCCTTCATTCCCTGTGTTTCGGCTTGTTATAATGTATTTTGTTTTATCTATGTTTACCTGTAGACCTATCTCATCGCACGCTTCTACTAAAGCATCGGTGTTGCTTTGTAGTGCATCTATATCGTCCCCTATTAAATCTACATCATCCGCGTATACAAACAGTTGATTCAAACCATTCAATGATAGTCCCTTTTTGTCCCCTTTAATTTTTAAAATCGCATATTCTAACGCAAAGTTAAACAGTAGTGGGTACAAAGCATCGCCTTGTTTCAATCCGTTGCGAATCTTGAAACTATCTGACATTACCTATCCGTACTCTGCTTGTGGGGTCGTTGAGACACATCTTCACTAGTTGAACCAATTTTTTCGGTATTCCAAATCGTATCAGGATACTGTATAACTTTTCCCTTTTGATAGAATCAAATGTTTTTATAAAATCAATGAATAGCTGATGAACCGTCCCATTGTATTCCCATTTCTTCTCCAAAATTTGTCTCAAGGCGAAAATCTGGTCCAACGTGGATCTATTTCTTCTAGATCCACATTGGTGATCTCCAATTATTTCATCTACGTCTACACTTAGGCTTGTTAACATAATATTACTTGTTACCTTGTAACAGGTTGGGAGTAACGAGATTCCGCGATAATTATTACAGTCCGATTTATCGCCTTTTTTATAAATCGGAACTATTATTGAGATTTTCCATCCCTTTATGAGCTCCTCCTTTCTCCATATAGCACTTATCAATTTATGTAGTTCCTTGATTAGTGCCGTTCCTCCTGCTTTAATTAATTCGGCAGGAATATTTTCTATTCCTGGTGATTTGAAGTTTTCAATTTCTTTACCGACATTTCGATCTCGTTCTCGCTAGGTTCGGGAATCCACGGTTCTGCGGTATGGATTTCAAATGGAACGACTTCACTCAAATTAAAACATATCGTCACTTTAACTAGAAGGTAGGTCCACTTTTGCTACTTTTGAGAAAAATAGTTTTAAAGTTTGAAGTTCCATTTAAAGTCTGTATAAATTCGTTTCATTTCTACGTACTTGGAGGTCGTTTTGTGATTTATTATTTTTGGAGTTGATGCTCTTCAGTACAAGGTCTTTGACTGCAGTGTGAACTCCATTTTGCCAAAAAGTGGACAGTACCTTCTGGTTCCAAGGCGACCATATATACTCCTATAAAAAAAAAATCTTAGCTGGGCCAAAGCTAGAATTTGCATCTAACGAGTGGAATGACAACACAAACGGCAAGTGGTACAATTGACTGTGTTCAAAAATGCTTCATCAGGATAATCTGTTTCAGATTTGTTAACTTTTTAGGTATAACAATTGGTGTGATTCTTTTTAACATTGACAAATTAGAATATAGACGCAAAAATACTGGGGGAAAAATTCTTAAATAAGATATTGACAAACGAAATATGTGTAAGTACCTTACAGATACTTTACAGTACCTATGCAATACCACAGCATAAAACAAGACAATTCAGTTTTATAACTACAATCAATGAGAACTATATTTTACTCAAACGTTTATTTAATTGCTTAGCAAGGTTGTTTATTTGTTATAATTAACTAAATTTATGTTTTATTAGAACATTTCCGTGTTGAACCCTTGTATCAATTATCTGTGCAAATGAAGTTGACTCTACTGAAAACCTACATTGAAGCTTAAACATTGGATTGGATTACACCTTTGCACCAGATGAATCATAATGTTTGTATTTTAGCTTGTACTAAGGTGATAAAGTAATTTGTATCCATTATATAAAATCCAGTTTTAATCTGCTTACTAAATGTTTATCTTCTATTTTAGACCTGTTTATTATTTATTATTGTTTGACTCCGTGTTTTGAAGACCTGTAGCTGTTCATAGCACGAAAATAAATATTGCATTACATTATTATTATTATTATTTACTTAACAGATGCAGCTAGTATTGACTATTTTAAACAGAACTAAAACATCACACCCAAAACAAAATTTCTTACATCAAATTACATAGTTACATAGTAAGAAAGAAATATGAATTGGCCGACAAAAAATATTTTTTTCGTAGAATCTACTGATATTGTCCTCCTCGCGCCAAAATCCCATTTTTATCATTTTTCAAAATATTAAAAAAAAGCTAAGAGTGCTATCAAAAATATAAGTTCACAGCGCACTAGAACTTACTAATTACTATGAAATACAGTGGATCGCGATACGTTTTCGAGGATTATGACGTCATTATGTAATTGAAGTCTCAGCACTCATCAATGGACAAGATTTCGATGGGCGGGGTTCGAGCGAGGAGCCCTCTTAAGGGCAATGTAAAGCCAAGATCTCCAACAAAAGATGGCAGCACTATCTCCGTATATGTCTAATGTATTTTTATCGTTGCTCGAAATTTCAATACTGTTCCTACAAATTCAAGCCTAGAGAGTTCAAAACTTTCAGGGGAAAAAGTTTATAATTAATTCAAGAGTTCTATCCGTGCTGATTTTTAATTTTCTTTCTTGTTCATTGTTGAAATCGTTTCATTGATGTTATGTCTGTAACAATGAAGCTCTTTCAACAATGAACGAGAAAGGAAATAAAAATTCGGCACTAATGGAACTCTTGAATTGGTTATGAACTTTCTTTCCTGAAGGTTTAAACTCTCTAGGCTTGAATTTGTAGAAGCAGCATTGAAATTTCGTGCAACGATAAAAGTACATTAGACATATACGGAGATAGTGCTTAATCTCTTTTCGGAGATCTTGGCTTTACATGGCCCTTAAAGTAAGAAAAGTTTTCTCGTTTAAACGCCCTTTTCAAACTGTTCAGTTGCAGTTAGGTTTGAAATGTACATGAAATTAATACAGTTTTCTGCCAAGAGTAAGCAGTTAATTAGAGTTTTATATTGTTGATGGTTTTGTTGTACTATTCTGAATTAAATTGCTCTACTACGAAAAATTAAGTATCGTTGCAGTGTGTAAAGTGTTCATATATTTTTGAGTGAGTGTAGGGCGTGTAACGGACTATTTGAAGCTTGACAGCTGCATGCAACGTTATGACTTAGTGTCTCGTATTCCGCAAGAAAAGTGTATTTATTAAGAAAAATTACTTGTTGTTGTAGAACTTGGGCAAATTATTGGACGTGTTTAATCTAATCGTGTTTTTAGTGACCGTGACTGACATAAAGATTAAATAATAACGGGAGGTAATTAAAAATTATTGGAGTATTTTAAAAAATGTACTCGTAGTGCAGCTGTGGAATGACACACGGTTCTAAAAGTGCTTGCACGATAACAGTGGAACAGTAGCGTAGCCAGAATTTCTTATCGGATGAGGCCGAAAGTTCCCTCCCCGGGATAAATTGCTTACAGTTCCGCCCTGGATTCACCTTTCACTGTTTTCAGATGCCATTTAGTAAGTGTAGTTCTACATAAATATACTAATACTTAAATTCTGTGTGATAAATGAAAATTAATGATAGAAAACATTAAAAATATAGGGAAAAAGTTCGACCTCTTTTGCAGGAAAGGGCACGGGCCCCCAGTGCCCCTCTCTGTCTACGCCACTGCAGTGGAAAGTACTTTCCTTATTATCACGATGTAACCTTTACATAACACCTTCGTGGTCATTTTCCGTATCTTCACCTCCCACTTTTGTACCTCCTGGACAATTGTTGGTGCATAACGTTTGTAGGTCGCCTTTTTCAGATTGGAAAGGTAGTCCCGAGAAAGTATTTCCACGTGCATTATCAATCTTCGTTCTAGAGTTCTTCACTGTTTCACAAGCAAGTATAAATATACGCATAGTACCACATACAATAAAAAAAAAGTTTCCGCATTTCTAGTATATCAATGTATGGTCGACCGGTCGGCACGTGGCTCTTCTGTAGATAGTCGCAAGAACCTCCAGCGATAAGTCAGCGTTGTGTATTTTAGTCATTGGTGATAAATGAGAGATAATTATTAAAGTATTACAAATATTTGCTGTTCGTATACACGTGTTGTAGTACATCACTTATATGTACAATCTTTATCGATGAGGTTCAATTAACCGCCCTGATAATAGGGGTTTTCAGAAGTCCGAGGTCAATTCCGACATATCGGAATTCCGTCATTACGGAATCAGAAAAATGTCATTCCGATTGCGGAGTCCTGATTTCCTTTCCGGAATATTCCGTACTGGAATTCCAAACATTCCTAATACCTTAACCAGAAAGTATTTCCTCAATTGTTCTTAATGCTTTGATCTACCTGGTGATAATTTATGAATCGACGGTCCCTGGTTCACATGAACTGTCGTTTTTCATCATTGAGTGAGGACGTCCGAAAACTGCATTCCACAATTCCGACATTCCGGAATTCCGAACATCCCTACATGATTAAACTCTATACATATACTCGTGCACTTGCATACATTTGTGTCAGTTCACATATTTTTGTTTATTGTTCTAATTAACGACGGCAAGATATCTTTATTGTGAACAGAAGAATTAGTTCCGTACCAGAGAATGACTTCTCGAAAATAAACACGGTCTTAATTGTTATGGCAAGGTTTTACGTGTTATGTTCAGCTCGTGGAGAGTAATTAGTAATTAAAAGAATGGAACGTGACATTCCATATATACAAGGATCTCAAGATTCTAAACGCAAATGAAATGTTGTATCTTTACTCGTGAAATGTTTGTATCATGTTTGTTAAGCCTTTAATGCTAAATTTGGTGGTAATATTTGCATATTTTGTTCTTTACAGGTGAGTAAAAGACTGGTGTTTTCTAGACAAGTCAGAAAAAATGTGGCAAACTGAGGGGGAAAGCAGGGTGTAACAGTGTAAGTATTGTTTTTTAAGTTTACTCCAATCCATAGTTTTGGTCTTCTTCTCAATAACAGTAGTGTCCAATCATTGAGTATGGTCCAATGTATATCGACTGTGACCAGCATAAGTGCAAACCAGGTTTCAAGCAATGAAAACACTTTATCTTCGTCAGACGACTGAAAGGTCAGGTCTGACCCATGAACACATTCGTCATGCATTATTCGTCTTCAAAAACACACAAAAAGCAGCTAAAAATTCGGTATTAAAGCCTTAGAGCAGGGCTACGCTTTATATTTTCAAACTGAGATACGCGAATGGTGGTTAGTTGGTACGTCATAAAGTTTATAAAAAATATAAAGCTTAAGATATTTTAGTCTCTCTTGATTTTAAAAGTGCGCCGTATCCGCAGCCAGTATAGGTGTTCATTTTTTTATGAGATCAACGTTTGTAGTAAAAACATATTATTATTTTTATTGAGAGTAGAGCGTTGCTATTTAGCCGAAATAAATTAAATGATTTTGTTCATAGTTTTTAAACCTTTACTTTGCTGGAGACTTTTCTCGAAGTGTTCCCATGCCTGGCGCTCTGAGGTGCACTCAGCCTCCTATCAGATTGAGTACCAGAGTGTCCTTGGTTTCCTGGGGGCTTTGGGAAGGTAAAGGCGGTCGAGTGTGTGACTGACCACCCCCACCTCACTTCGTACCGTAGGTCAAGAAAATGTGGAGCGCTACCTCCACATCCCCCATGCACCGTTCACGGCGCGTGCGTATCGCACAGGTGATAGCTTTACCTTACCTTTTTTTTTTACTTTTTTTATCCTGTTTCTTATTCAAGGTACCATCCTAGGATTTGCCTGGTGTGACCGAGGGAAATCAAGAAAACCTCATTCAGGATGGTCGGCACAGATAATTATACTGAGACATTCTTACGACAAGATAAACACACTACTAAATGTTTTGCCTCATCGGTATAATGATTACTGGCAATATAATAATGCAGTTTTAAATATTAGCATTGGAAATTCCAAAATAATACGTGGTGGTACGGCGAAAGTATAAATATAACATAGTACAAAAATTCCATCACTTCGATATGCCGGGTATTTTCCCCTGGTGCCTGAAGATTTCATCCCTGGTTGTTGATTCCGAATATTATTCCAACCAGGAGCAGAAAAATTGTATTTGTATGCAAATAGGTTGTAGGTAAAAATCTACCAGCAACCACAGAGCTACCTTTCTTATTATAACAAATCAAACACTGGATGCAGTAGTTGATAGGCTAGAAGTTTGTACACTTCTTTCAGATCTAAAGTGGCGGTGAAGATGGTCAGTGTATTATTTCTTGAGGGAGATGATTGGGAGTCTTTCCCCCCCCCCCCCCCCTATGTGCAAAAAAATCTTTCCTGGCTCTGTTCTTCAAATTATCCCTCCATTGTGGGATATGAACGGACTCTAAAATACTGTATAATGGCCGGGAAATTTTACCTCTCTGGAAATTTCAGAAATCGAACCTTCGATGATGACAAATGTTCTGTCCGAGGCATGTTTATTACTTGACGGTCGTGCCGCGTGGTGAACCGACGGTAATTTGCCATTGTCACCCATAGTGTTTACGTCTTAGTTTAGATTTCGAACTTACGTGGCTTCACCGGTCAAACCATGGGTCCCATAATTTACATGCAAACGAGGATCTCATCAAAGCCGATACAGTTTTAAAAGAGTCAATATTTCTTTGTTTCACATTAATTAGTATTTTCTTGAGAAGAGAACCCCTCTGGCATAGTGACGAAAGTCGTAGACTTGGAATTTGAGGCCTCTGTACCTTCCTTCGCTGCATGTGTGTGGGTTTTCATATTTTGGAAGATAGGTGAAAAGCAGTAATGAAATTTTGGAAAGCGGCCCTAATAATACGTGTGAATGTGTATTAAATGAACTATGAGATTTTGACGTTTATTGTAGCTGGGTGGCGCAATTTTGAACTTCGTTCTCCGACTGTAGTCTTTTCCTGCAGCAGGTCCCCTACTTGAATGTCGGAGTGGTAACCTGCTCAGGTCATGATCGTTACCTTCTACTGTTTTACTATGAACGACGAGAGATGCAGGCCTTAGGTATGAGAGTGCCTTTGTGCAATAAAAGCCCAGAAACTTGTGGCATTTCGTATCTATGGAAACTGTTAAACATACTAGTTTTGCTCTATAATTCTGTACTATCGATCCCAATATCTTTTGTGGATCGCTTCGCCATAGACTATTTATTCACTCGTGTTTAGATTACTATCATAATACAATGCAAAATCGATTTACTGGACATTACTGTAACGTTCAGTATTTATTCTAATGATTCTTGAGTCTACGTGCAATAATGCTAAAGTGTTTATTATGTTCTTGGCGATGTTTTTGGTCATTGCCTTCCGTGCTCTAACTTATATTTTTTATTTGCGTTGCTGCTGGATAATTCTTTGGAAAATATATTGTACGTTGTTTTGTACATTAAATCATACCGCTCGTATCTAAAAATGAAGCTGTGAACATGTTCTGTTCTACTAACAAAAATAATAACTTACGTAAATAAGAGATCGATATCCTTCAATTCAAAATAGCCTTGAACATGGCAAGTCTGTATAATTAAAATCTACACTGCAAAAAATAGTTGTGTTAATTCAACACAATGTGGTGTCCCAGCGTGACGACCACTTGTTGTGTGTTAACACAACACACGGTGTTGATTTCGGTACTGGGAGAAAAAAAAAGTTACGGCTGGAGTGAGATTTGAACATGGGATGCTCAGTTAAAAATCAAGCGTGTTATCGACTTGGCTAAATTGTCAGATAGCAAAAGCAGTAGAGGCAAACGATATTTAGTGAACAACAATAGAATTAAACGACTACACTATAAATTTAAACAGTGTAAGGGATCAAATATATGTTGCTAAACCCCCAAACACAAACTAAGTTACTTGAGCGATTTATGCCATGGTTTAAAAACTTCCTATTTGTCAATTGGGAACCAGAATTCCCATTCATTGAGAATATTCCATTTCTGTGAAAGCAAGCAAGATGGCGACAGTCAAACACTTGAGCAGCATTACTGTTTTTTTTATCGTAATAACATGTCAAATGCTGCGCTTGCTTGCATAGAAATGGAACATAAATTATTCTCTATCTGTGGGGATTGTGATCCCTAATTAACCCATGGAAAAGTGATTAAATCATGGCATAAATCGTGAGAGTAACTTTGTGTTTAGATTAGGGTTCAGCAACATTTTTTCATCCTCTATACTGTTCCAATCTAGTACTATTTCTATCTGACGATTTAGATAAGTTGGTAAGTCGACTTCTAACTGAGCAACCCATGTTCAAATCTTGCTGCAGCCGTAACTTTTTTCTCCCAGTACCGAAATCAGCACCGTGTGTTGTGTTGATTTAACACAAAAAGTGGTAGTCAAGTTGGAACACCGCATTGTGTTGAATTAACACAGCTATTTTATGCAGTGTAGAGTCGTAAGTAACAATAACTAGTGGCAGTGATTTATGCCTAACATTGGAGAAGCATAGGAACAACACTGGAGGAAATTTTTCATTTACCACTGAAAAAAATATTGTATCATGCAAAAAGCAGTAGTATTCTAATCAATAAATATTATTCATACGTATTATCTTGCTGTTTTCTAGCAAATGCAGTACCTTACTTGCTAGGTGAAGCGATTAAGAACAAGGAAGGTTCCGACAGAACGTAGGGTTCCATAGAAACTAACGTTACATTTCTTAAAATCATCAATAAGGGATTCGAAAAAAATCAAATTAGGCGAGCATTAATATTGAATAAATATTGTACAGTGTATTGATATATTTTAGAACGGGTGCTTCAATAAAAAATATTGTGCGAATATAGGTCCCCCATTCTTAATATTGATTGGACGAAAAATGGCAATCTCTCACTGCCGCACAAGTCGGCACCATTGTTAGTGATTAGAATCCCTCAAAACATCGTTTCTCAACCTTTTTAAACCCAAGGACCGGTAACATGTCTGAAGCAATTCTAGGGACCACTGAGCTGTGTGGGCTTAATTAGAAAAAAGAAAGGATGTTTTATTGACATTTGGGGCACACCATGCTATTTTAAACTTAACAAATCGTAGGGCATATTTTGAATAGCCACGGAAACAGTAAAATAAAGTAGAAATACTAAAGCGAATAATAATTAAAGAGACCTTTACACACTTTTAAAATTGCAAGGTGTTTTGTTTGAATATTTTAAACTTAATTTAAATGTGAACGCTAACTGAGAACATAAGAGCATTCCTTTTACCCATGCTTACGTCTAAACCACAAACGTCTGGAGAGAAACTGGTCCATTTTTCTGTGATTTTCTACCCAAATGTTGCCACTTCTTTCTTTAACAATGTTGTCTTCCTTTCTCTTTTTTCGTCCTTCCTTTCTCTCTCTGGGGTCGCTCAAGTATGTAAGCATTCAGAGGAAGGGGGGGGGGGTCAAGCTTTTGCCATCTGCTTTGAGAAAGTGGCAACGCCAAAGAAAATTTCTTAATCTTTCTGGTGGTGGGTGCCAATGTTTGGTTAATCGCAATTGGTTGGGGAGACGGCTGCTCTGCAGTCCCTAGAACCAAGGTTTTTAAGAGAAGATCTGAAGAATACGTACTTACGTGTGAAATCACATTACTGGAAAGAAAAAAAAATCGCTAATTGAAGAAACGTGTTTATAAATTGTACTATTTTTAAATTGTATTCGGAATACGACCCAGGCAGATGAACATAAATTACGAGTGTTTGAAAATAAGAAATTGAGAAAGATATACGGGACGAGATGACTGGAGAATGAAGAACTTCACGGACTGTACGACCTACCCGATGTTGTAAAAATGATGAAATCACGACGACAAGGCCATGAAGCTGGGCAGGTCATGTACCTCGGATGGGAGAGAAACGAAGATTATATTCCATCTTGGTTGGAAAAGAGATCGTTGGGAATACCGAGACGACGTTGGGAGGACAATATTAGAAGGGATCTTCGAGAAGTAGGTGTTTGTGCTGAAAAGTAGCTTGATCTTGCCCAGGATAGAATCCTATGAGGAATGTTTGTTACTGCGGCGATGAACTTGCGAGTTCCGTAAGCCATAGAGTAAGTAAGTAAGTCATTTTTGAATAGGGTAGGTGTGCAAATACAGCAGATTGCAACATAACTTTTTTTTGTTTTCGATTAAGAGCTCGGATCGAAATGTAGCATGTTAATGTTTATTGAAGTGCGTCTTTATATCAGAAAATACTTTTATGAGAACATTGACATTCACAGTTCTTACCTCTACGCAACTACAGTGCTACCCTTCAGATGCTCATGCAGACTGACGTTGGTCTAACGTCACAATTAATCTGCCTACCTACTATAAATAATCTAGCTCTCTATCTTCCGCTACTCGGTCTTATTTGTTTTGAAGTAAATTAAAATATTTCAACAAATTACGTATTGTTGTAGTGTACACAAAATGTTAAAAAAAAAAAAAGAAAATAAATGGCGAGTTACTTGCCAAACTTCCGCACGCGTGTGCTGACGTCCAATGAATAGTTCTGTGCAAACTTAAAAACAAAGTGCACTTCAAGTGCACAATATGTCCCGAAAAAAAAAAGTTAATATGTTCCAGTTTTACCACGTTTTTAGTGCACAACATATGGACTTGTGGTGTGCCGGTTAATAATTCTTTAATTTTTTTTTTGGTCAAAAAACACGTTTAATGTGGGAGGAAGGTACAAAATGGTTTATTCAAAGTATAGGCCATCGCTAGTCACACATTTTCTCCCATCTTTCTGGCAATTTGTGGATGCCCTCCCAGAAAAACTGTACATCTTTTGAGGTGGTCCAGCCAGTCATGAAGCCACTTTTCGACATCTCCGTAATTGTTGAATTGTTGCATGGAAAGTGCGCGAGACGTCGATGACAACAAGTGGTAGTCGGAAGAGGCCAAGTCTGTGAGTACGGCGGGTGAGGCAAGAGTTCCCAACCAAGTGCCGGAATGGAGTCTATGACCGCTTTATCTGTTTCTGATGGGGCGTTGTTGTGCTGCAAAATAACTTTGCCATGTCTTGTAGCCCACTCTGGTCGCTTTTCGATCAATGCGTGGTTCAAATTGATCATTTGTTGACGGACGGTAGCGAACGGTATTAACTGTTTCGCCTGGTTTCAGAAGCTCCAGATACACGACACCCTTCTGATTCCACCAAATCCACAGCATTGTCTTCTTTCCAAAGCGATTCGGTCATGCGGTCGATGTTGATGGTTTTCCTGGGTCAAACCATGATTTTCTGCGTCAAAATATATCCATTTTTCGTCTCCAGTAATCCCTAAAATTCCATTATTCGAGAACCTGTATATGCTTCGCCTCAAATAACTTTATATTGTACCTGAATGGGCGTAATCAGTTAGTTGCATTAGAGCTTGATTTTCGGGTCTTACCAGCGCTGAGAGGGACCCAGATTCGTTCTTTCTTGCTTACTTTGTGTTAGGTGGCCACAACGAGTCGTCTTTTACTTACTAGGCCAGGTTTTGATTATAATGGATTCGCTGCTGTCCCCTGTGCGATACGCACGCGCCGTGGACGGTGCATGGTGGGTGTGGAGGTAGCGCTACACATATTCTCGACCTACGGTAAGAGTTGGGGTGGTCAGTCCCACGCTTGACCGCCTTTACCTTCCCTATGTGACCAGGAAGACCAAGGACACTCTGGCTGGTTGGAAGGGAGGCTGAGTGCGCCAAGCAGGGGAACACTGCAAGAAAAATCTCCAGTGTCCTGGCCGGGCTTTGAACCCGGGCCGCCTAAATCGTAGTCAGACGCGCTACCGTCTGAGACACGGCTTGGCTTAAATCTTGCGATTGCATGGTTGTCTCTTGATTGTTGAGTCCCGATGCTTGGTACTTTAATTGTATATTGATACTTACAAATTTTTGTGAGAAATTTCTGGCTGTTTTTAATAGAATTTTCAGGTTCTGAGGTTGTGCAGATTTAGTAGGTTAGTCCCTTTCCTTTTTTTCTTCTTTAATCGATTTGGAGCTTATTATGTAGTTCCTACATTATTTGTCACTTTCGGGTAATTAATTACATTTCTTTACCGTTCTGGGTTTACTTGTCTTTATCCTGAAATTAATTTCGATTTTTATTGTAATTCTTACTTTCATAATTTTTTATCCCCCCCCCCCCTCCAATTGGGAATGATACTAATCAGTAGTCCTGTAGTCAGTTTTTAGTGTTGGTTTATTTACCGGTATTAGTGTATTTATTGAGGTCGATACATGAAGTTTAATTTTTATTAAGAGCTTTTAAGATTTTGCTTCGACATGCCTTGTCTAAATCCTTATTGCCTTAGTGAAACGTTTAATAGCAATAAATGTTGCGAAATTTGCAGATAGAATGTTTTCATTCTTGTTCTAGATAACAAGGAAATGAACGAAGAGGAAGTTGCATTCACAAGATAGATATGAACAAATAACTGTCGTCATTGGTGTAAACGTTGCTTTCGACATGCTATACTTTTCTCCTAACTCATTATTTTTGAGAGAGAGAGAGAGAAAGAGAAAGAAAGAAAGAAAGAAAAATAATTCTGTTCACTCGTTTAACGTGACCTTCCATAAAGATAAATATATTGCAAGAGGGCAGTGGGGGCGGGTTTAGTCGAATTTGCGAGGAAGTCCTGGTAGACTGCAGACGTGTCTTCTCACTTCGCCTGTCTCTTCTGGCGTAAGTTGGTGATATTCGAATTTCAAGGGCAAGTTCGAAATTATGTCATTTCCACTTACCCTTGAGGTTTTTTATTATTATTTCTGTGGTTGGCGTGGTGGTGTTTTTCAAACACGCTTTTACAAAGCCGGATTATGGGGTAGAGGCTAATAGAGCTGCAACCAAGGTTCCTCACTGATTCCGGGGGTCCGCCAGAGGTAAATCAGTAACCTATGTAAACAGTAACGATCAAAGGGGCCTAACAGTCAATACCTAGGGCCCCCAGGTAGCTTAATCCAGTACTGGTCTATTAGCATATTTTGTTTCTACAATATAAATATTCAGATTTCGAAATACACACATGAGACCTGTGAAGAATCTTTTTCCCTTTGAGTAAAGTCATAAATTGTGTAGATTTATAATGAATATACATCGATTTGAAACTGCTATTAGTACATTTGGGTGTAGAAATTATAACATTTACACAGTGAAACCTCGATATATCGAATTCCTTGATAAATCGAAGTTCTTCCATTCCCCTTGAACCTGCTATCACTCCCATGTGTATTTTTACCTCTATATATCAAAGGACTGGGCAGGAAGACCTCGATATTTCGAATTTTCATACTTGCTTGGCTTGGTCTACCGCACCTCTATATATCGAAGTTTTGATTGGAAAACCTCTGTATATCGAAGTTCTTTTGATAAAAAAATCTATAATACTAGTTCGTTCTTTGAACGACAATCGTCCATCTTGCAATCTGTAACCCTCACCATTGTTACCAGTTGTTATTGCATTCACTTCACCCCCTCCCCCCGCGACCAGTTGTCATCAGTTAGTCCGAGTTCACTTTGACAGAAAAGTGCGCGTGTGAGAAACTTAGGTTTTGTTGTTGTGAACCACGGAAAATCGAAATCCTCGATAATTCGAAGTTTTCTCGTTCCCCTTGAGGTTCGATATTTCGATGTTCCACTGTATTCAAAGATTACGTTGTACACCAGTTTCACTTATCCTTTAATTATAAATCTGATTGAAATTCAAAGTTGAAGCAATGGAAAGTGTGTGGGCACTTGAGCCATACGGATGACCGTATAAAGGAGGGCTGTTGCTTCTCATGTTGTTCTGGAAATTGTTATGTTGATATTTGGAAAAGTATTTCCTTTCATGGCACTGAAATGTGAATGTCAGAAATTTCCCCCTTCTCCTTTTTCACATAATGAAAAATTATTCTATGTTATTAGATACAGAGTTTGTCTTCCGGTAATCATAACAGTTCAGTGAAAAGTTTGTCATATACTCTTTGTTTTGACTGCCACAGCTTGGGTTTATATGTATAATACTGATGTCGAAAGCCGCAAATTCTTACGTATCTTGCATAGTATGAGGTAGTTGCTTGCTATTTTGCTAATACATTCACGCATTTGGGCACGACTTGACAATAAAGCTGTATGACTTTCACTATTAAGGTCAGCCAGTGTTAGAACGATCATGCGTATAAGCTTTCATGCAGAACTCTTATGTGAACTTTGGCAGCACGCGAAAGGATTTTTTTTTTTTTCGCATGCCATTGAGCATGTTACTGTCTAGAGTACGCAAACTGATGTCACAATCAGAAGGAAATAGTTAATTACTTCTACCTTCTCCTGTAATTACGAAATCAGGCGATAATGCTTGCTAGAATAATGTAATATGTCAACATTATGTGTTATTGGAAATGATACACAGAAATTTACGATCCGTAAGAAATTTATTTTATCTTGTTAGCGTTGTAATGAAGGAAATGAAACAAGAGCTGTAATTGACATCAATTGAGCACTTGAGAATTGACATACGTTAATTCCTTTTACATTAATACCTTGTGTGCAAAGTTAGATATTGGGAAGTGTATGTTGATCGCCAAATAACACCCTGACCTTTGGTTTGGGTCACCATTTTCTTTTACTAAGGTTGCAAGTAGAAAAATAATACATATATCTTGTCAATTAATGTTTACAAAAGAATATCTGCTAATTAATACACAAATTACAGTAGCCTGTTCTCTTTAAATAAAATAGATATAAATATAATATTTTGATAGATCATGATGAGTGAGTATGATACTGTCAAATATTGATATGCATGTTGACAATATTTGTGATATTTTTTAATCCAGAATTAGTTGTAATGTGTCAAAGTGACAATATTGTCTTAAGAAAGTAATACTAATTATCTCTGTTGCTAAGAATATCCTATTACGATGAAGACAAAGTTTTCAGATTCAAATTAGGCAGAATGTGTTCGTAAATGTTGATAGTTCTAAACACATTGGAAGTAATTTTTAAAGTTTGGTATCGTAATGTGGCCCATATAGACCACAAAAGTCTTCTGTCAGATCCGGTTGGTTGTCATGGTAACCCGCCATGTTCAAGTCTAAACAACAGTGGTTGGTTTATGTAGTTTCTTCGATAATAATAATTCATCATGGGTATGTGCTTCGTACCAGATTGCAAACGTTACAATGAGAGAGAGACATGTCGCTTTAAAAGGATGAAAACCAGAAAAAGAAAAAGAAATCAGCCATTACTTCCACAAGTTACTGTCTACGTTCCTACCATCTAACTTACTTGACTGTTCACTGTTGTTTAGACTTGACCCCCGCCGCTGCTATGGCAACCAACCGGATATGGCGCCAAGCCTTTAGTCCTCCATTAATATACATCCACCGCAAATTCATTGTATATGCAACGCTGCAAAGCTTTTTAAGATTGGGACCATTTCATCTTGATTCTTGACCATCAATAAGTCGTCAACTGTGGTCACAAGATGTCTGTTCTGAGCAGATGAACAAGCTATGTTCGCACTTTGCAGATTGAATATGACGTCGCAAACCTTTCGTCGTTCAGTTTTTCTGTTAAATACGCATCTTGAACAGTTAAGCAAAAATTTCAGTTTGAGGAGAGAGAAGCTAGTCGCTAAATGTGACTGGCGACTTGAGAAATTGAACACTGCTTGTGTGTTGATAGATTACAAGTTGCAAATATATATACAGGGTGTAAAGAAAAGACTAATCAGACTTCGGGAGGTGAATCCTGACATCGAAACAAGAAAAAAAGTTCACATAAACGTGGGCCAAATTCCATTTCCTTCTCTCGAGAGAGCGTTTGCAAGTTGGAGCACAAAATCGACTCCTTGCAATGGTAAATACAATGATTATTTCACCATAAATCTTAAACGGTACACTAAAATAAAATTTTGTTTTCGGAAGGAGATTTGCATTAATACAGAGGATATTACGAATTAAAAAGTGATGCCATCAGGTGGTCAGTGTTGCCAACTTGGTATATCGTTTATTTATTTTTAAAATGACAGTGCGTCAGCTTATTGGATATTATGGTATTCTCTTGTGATGATAAACATCGTATGTGAAGCACACAAACCAGTGTTTCAAACTGTTAATGTTATACCAGTTTAAGCATAAAAATGGTAACGTTCAAAAGAAAGATCAAACTTTCACAGTTTGCAACACTGGGTTCTGTGTTTCACAAATTATGATCACCAGCACTAAAGGATGCCACATATCCAAACGAACTGACGTAGTGTCATTAAAAAATAAACAATATAGCAGGTCAGCAACACTAACCAACTGCCTGATCACTTCTTAACTCATAATATCCACTGTATTGATACAACTTATTTTCTGAAAACTAAATGAGTGCATCTTTTAAGATTTATGACAAAATATTCATTGTATTAACCATTGCAGAGTCGATTTTAGGTTTTAAGTTACAAACCTGTATCATCACGAAAACGAAGCAATATTCGACCCATGTTTATATGACCATTTTTTCTTGTTTTGATGTCAGGATTCACCTCTTAAAGTTTGTAACCCCTCTTTCCTTTACACCCTGTATATATAAAAAGGTATAACCTTAGGGCGGACGCGGCGTTAACGTATTGAGGTGCGTTATATATATATATATATAAAAAACTTTCGCCGTCAATTGGTATTTTGATATGAGTAACGGAAGTGAAGGTGAAGAGAACATTGACAAGCAGGATGGGTCTCCAAATCGAAATCAGCCGAGTAAATCGAGGTCACTGAACCGAAATTTCAATCAGTTCCTCTCCATCTCCTTTCTTGTAGGCGCCAACGAACGTTAGTGCTTATAGTGCAAAAATATCATAACTGAAGTTGGTAGTCTTAGCACATTGAAACCAGTCGGATAAATGAATATCTCAGAACCCTAAGCGTAATTCCATTTCTCTTTATCTGTTTTGGTTGAGGCGCCAACCTGCGTTATGGAGGGACTGACGAACCAAGTGATGTTAGGAAATGATCAAAAGATCTTTTGGGATCTGCTAAAAATAGTCGCCATCCGTTCAGGGTATCGAAGCCTGGTGTTCAGATCTCCAGTTGGGTGTGGTCTATCGGTTAAACTATAAGGTGACTTGACCAGTTTCTGTACATATGTGCTCCTTTGTCCTCAGGCGAGGATCTTCTGATGTCAGAAGCAGAGGCATTCCACTTCTTGTGGATTTTTGGTTGAAGAACTTGCTGCAATATATCTTTTAATTCGTACTACACGATGAAAAAAAAAAAAAAGTAGAGGAAAAGAGTGCATTGTTGTATGAAACCGAATCGTGTACTCTACGATAGTAACGAAAGAAGCTTTCGAAATGTGAGCATGGCGAAAGATGGAAAAGATCAGCTGAACACAGACGATACTTGTGATGATGAAGTGAGTAGGTGAAAGAGGAGCAATAATTAAGACGATAAACAATAGGAAAAGGTAAGGTAGTGGTTAGGACTTTATGCAGACATTGCATACTAAGGGAATCAGTTGTAGGCATGGTTAGTGTTAAAAAAAACGGAAGTTTTTTTTTTCCTGTTCTTATGTTTTTTCTCTCAAAAGGTAGTTGTTTTTTTTCACACAGCAAATGATAATGCTTTACGCTGCCGATAATCAATGTAATCAGCAGGATTGGAGTTAAGCTTTCACACATTCATCCCAATTTACTCTTGCTTTGTTTTCCTGCAGTCTTACGAGGCAAATGATAGGATTATTTATGCATTCACTGCCACATTGTTATACTTCCTATATCTTCACCGTGACAAACATAAGGAATTGACTAAGGACACATGGACTGAAGATAGTTCGTAATAAAATACTAATAACCCTCGAGGGAACTGAACAAATATTTTGAATTAAAACTTATTTTCGGCTTTTAAGCGTCTAAGTGTCAGGCTGGGATAGGGAAGGGGAAAGGATGCGGGAAGGTGTCGGCCAGGCCCTATGTTGAAGGTGCCATCATGGCATTTGCCTGTTGTGACAGGAAAAATCGTGGAAAAACCGCAGTCAGGATGGTCGGCGGCTAGGATCGAACCCACAACCTCCTGAAATCTACGCCAACGCTGTAATACTGAGCTACGGCGGCTCGGTAGAGATATTTTGAATTATAGGAAGAATTTAAGTTTCTAGATATAATACATCTTCGAAGACATCTGTACTGTAAACTATAAATTCTTACTGAAATGTGCTCTCATCCCGTATACAATACGTTAATTTCTAATTACGGTATTATTGAAGGAAGATATTTATTTTTGATCATCATTACCTTCCGCAAAAATCAATTATCTTTAGCTCAAAATCCTTTGAAATAATCTGCTTCTATTCAAAGGCAGAAATATATGTTTGGGTTTACTAGTATAGTGTGTTTACTATAAAAACCCTGTGACATTGCTCTCCTCATGCTTCGGGCTTCAAGCCTACAGATAGAGACAATGTAACAAAAAATATTTTATGTTATATGCATATTTCAAAAGAGTAGTATAAATAATCCGAGCATAAGATCAGATTACCAACTCGAACTCTCAAATAGGTTCGAAATCCTAGCCGACTCGAGTAATAATAATGATGATATTAATAATGAAATTGATGTAAGTAAGATGTGGGAGGTAATTCGTGAAACAATTAAGAGCGCAGCGAAGGAACGCGTAGGTGAGAAGAAACAACAGAAAAACAAACCTTGGTTTAATGAAGAATGCCTTAAACTTCATTAGGAACGAAAACAAGCAAGGCAACGATGGCTAAGTAATAAAACCGAAGCAAATACCACTACAGTAACGCGAAACGAGACGCCACACTCGGGTTCAGAAACAAAAAGCGAGAATATCTGACGCAGAAGATTCAGGAGATTGAGGAAAACGGGAAGACAAATAACATACGAGATCTATACAAAGGGGTAA
>JAGDQP010013414.1:0-16992 GCA_022664845.1 Lepisma saccharinum
TTTAAAATAACAGTATAAATGAAGTTTTATGTGTCTGCAGGACACAATATAAAATAGTGCAAAACGAAAATGATTGAATTCCATACTAGACACCCCACCCACTATATGTAGTTTTGACCAAAATCGGTGATGGTACAATCATCGTTTCTGCCCTGTTTTCAAAGGTTTATTTGAAAAATAACAGTTTAAACTAAGTTTCAGGTGCCTGCGAGACACAATATAAAGCAGCGCAAAGCAAAAATGATGGAATCCCATACTAGACAACCCTGCTTATACTGTATGTAATTTGGAGCAAAATTGGTGAGGGTACAATCATCTTTTTTGCCCGGTTTTCAAAGATTTATTTAAAAAATAATAGTTTAAACGAATTTCCATGTGTCTGCGGGACACAATATAAAACAGCGCAAAACAAAAATGGTAAGATCTCATACTAGACACCCCACCTTATACTATATTTAATTTTGAGCAAAATCGGTGAGGGTACAGTCATCGTTTCGCCCCCTTTTCAAAGTTTTGTTTGAAAAATAACAGTTTAAGCTAAGTTTTATGTGTTTACGGGACATAATATAAAACAGCGCAAAAAATGGTGGGATCTCATACTAGACACCCCACCCTACAGTATATGAAATTTTGAACAAAATAGGTGAGGGTACAATCATCGTCTCAGCTCGGTTTCCAAAGGTTTATTTGAAAAATAACAGTTTAAACGAATTTTCATGTGTCTGCGGGACACAGTATAAAACAGCTTAAAACAGAAATGGTAAGATCTCATACTAGACAGCCCACCTTATACTGTATGTAATTTTGAAAAAAATCGGTGAAGGTAAAGTCATCGTTTCGCCCCCTTTTCAAAGTTTTATTTGAAAAATAACAGTTTAAACTAATTTTCATGTGTTTGCGGGACACAATATCAAAAGCGCAAAACAAAAATGGTGGGATCCCATACCAAGAAACCAACCCTATAGTGTTACTCTAGTGTTATGATGGTCCTCCAACTGGGTCATGTTTTTGTATTCCTTTTGAGTTACGAACACGGATATGAGGAGGTAAAAAGGAAAAGCTAAAATGAAAGTCCATTTTAGGAAAAAATAATGTTTATGTTTTATAAGACCTTAATGAAAAGCTGTAGTGAACTAAGGAAAATAACTATCAAGGAAGTCCGTATTTCGATCGGATAAACACTTCAATCAGAGAATTACTGAAGCCCCAAATAAACTAGATTGAATTGAATTTTGTTTTAAGGCCTTTATGCAAGTATGGCTCAGGCCGTATGGATGATGATGGGATGAATTGGTGGAATGAAGAAAGTGGGAGGAAACGGGAGCACCCCGAGCAAACCGACGCACACGCTGTTTGTCTAATACAAAGCCCACTTGGCACGAGCAGGGATCGATCCGACGACCCTTATCACCAGTGGTGAACGCTCTCCCAACTCCAAATAAACTAGATGTCGCATATCTTGGCGAGATATTGAGCAGTGACCAAACTTTCTACGGCACAATCTGGCAAAAACGATTCGCACCATCTACGGTTTATTTATTTTTCCTTTATTTCGATGGGTCAGGTTGACCCCCATAAGCAAATTGAATGTCCCATATTTTAGCGACGAAATGAACACAAACGAAACTTTCTACGGTATAATTTGGCACAAATGATTTACATGAATTGATATGATTTCTAAATAATTATTGGCGAATTTAAACATGTGTATGTACACTGTGCGAAGAAAGTTCCTGGAATGCAAAGTAGTGAAGGTAGGCAACACACCATACACGAAATGTTGCGTTTAATCAGTTCAGGACAAGTAAGAAACATCTGTTTCCCCTTTCGCTTGTTCGGGAATATACAAATGCATTGATTGGAGGGACCTATGAAGGGAGAGACACGCCCCTAGTTTGAAACCATGTACACGTTTTAGATCCTTCTCCAATCCTGGATAAGTCAACTGAACTCTTTAAATCACGAGATTATTCTAACCAATCACACATTTGAATGTCTGAAACTTACTTCTTCGATGAAAACCATGAACTCCAAAAATAAAAAAGAACTTCAGTAAATAATAATAATAATAATAAGCATTACACACACTAAAGTAAGAAAAATTAAAAAATACACACTCTAATAAAGGGAGAAATAACACAATGTAACCTTAAATTGCGTTTATAAAGACAAACATTCTAGTTTAAGTTTCGAAATAGAACGATCATTCAATACTGGCCAAATATACAGTAATTGTGCCTTTATATGAAGTGTCCTATGTGGCGTAATGGAATAATGTGTGGAATTAAGAGCTTCAGACTAAAATCAGTCGTCCTCGGTTCAAGTCTATTCATATGACCATTCACTTTTTCAAACTTTCATTTTGAATAAAACAGATGAAAAATATCAATTGCATAGATATATTTTAAATTGCATTCCAAGACGTGAATAAAAGGAAGAGCTCAGAGAAATACGTTACGCTGCCAATTTTAACACTAAAAGCTACGTAAGGGATGTAATTAACGAAATCAAGTGAACATGTAAGTTAATATGACCAGCTGTCGAGGTCAAGACGTTACTTAAACAAGACAACGTTTAAAATATTTTTCCGTAAGATGAAGGAAGTTCTCTATTCTTTACTAATTTCGGGGTGCTGATTTTGAATTTGGCAATATAATTTTTGTCGCACGTAAGTGTTTTGTGCTGTAACGTCTTTTCCTTTCTCGTATTTAAAACAAAATTGCCTGTTCATATTGTCTTCATTTTATGAATATTTACACACTATAGATCATAACAGTGATTCCGCCACACAACCCCCTATCACACAACTCGCAAATCGACAGCTGATCGAAAATCGATAGAAACCATGCAAAACCCACTTACACCCTCCCAATGTTAACTTTACCTTCCCCAAACTGATAATCTTGGCGGAATCCCTAATCATAACACAGGCTATCAAGCACAGAAATACAGTGATCAAAACTCCTACGAGAGTAAATGAAACCCAATTTGAGGTTATGAAGCAATGTTTACTTTAGAACTTTGACTTCTAATCGTGAGATCGTGGGTTCGAATCCCGTTCCAGACAATTTATTTTTATAATGATATATTCCTCAAAGTATGAATAATTACATAAAATAATAATAATCAGTTCTATATCTATCCATACAAGCATTTCAGGACATAAGTACTTATTATGTTTAAAAAATTAAATCAGAGAAGTGGTGGGTGTTGACAGAACGTCAGTATGTTTTATGTGAACGTTAAACACAAATTAAGTAAATGATGTTATATCCAAAGTCGGACCAAGGTGCCATACAGCAAATTCACTATCCCCAAAGCTCATGATACCCACGAACGATGAGTCACTAAGATACTAAACTGTTCTTCAGTAAAGAAGACAGAAGTTCTTTCCATGAGTCTGAAATGCTTTTCTCTCTCTTGCTGGCAAATTCTATACTTTTGTCATCTGATGAAGAGAAGTTATTGTCTTATTAACTAATAGGAAAAATACTTGACCTGACCAGTGCTCGAACCCACGTTCGTGTAATATTGGTTTAGAAAGCAAAGGTTTAAATGATGAGCTACTTTTACAACTAGAGAAATGTGCCAAGATTTGTTTTTTTAACACACCAGCAGATTGAGTCACGCTAAGTGGACCATTTTATACATTAGTGATTGTAGATAAGGTAGATTATTTTTTTAAAATTATTTAAATAATAGTAAAGCAATCTTACTGTTGGTAAGGAATGATATTCATTTCCATCTAAGCAGTTGTCTTCGAACGGAACAATTATGTGTCTGGATGCTTTTTTTAGATTTAAATCTGCATTGTATATTTTACACACGTGTAAAAGCATAATTCACTTTAGTAAAACAGCTTTTCTTATTGATGAAAATTTCTTTATGAAAATTATTATTAGAATGAAACGTTAATAGCATTTCTCTCCATACGTTATGCCAGAAACTGAAACATACGTAATTGGGTATTCCATGACAAATCATCCAATTTTAGAAAAAAGTTCTTCTATCAGCATTTTATGAAAAACATATTTCGTGTATGGGTTCCGAAATACCTGAAGATATCAGAACCACTTTTGAAAGACATTTCTCATTATTTCTCATGGGGCGACAATATTTCCAAAATGACTGGTGGCGTTTTTTACTCCCATAGACATGTACGGAAACCTGAATATCTCAAAACCCTGAATATCTAAAAAAAACAGAAGAGCTAGAGAAAGCTTAATCAAACACCGTTGGGTATTTCTTGAAGTGTATATGGAATCACTTTTGAAAATTAATTTCTTTAATTTAATAATTAGGCTCAAAAATAAGTAACAAATTGTGTAAAATTTGATGTTTAACAAATTTCTAGGGGTGAGGAATTGAATAAATTTCTACAAAATTGTGTCATATTTAGACCTACCAATCGAGTGTATGCACGCAAAAAATCATGGTCCTAAATCACACTCCCTCTCTTCTACGGGGCTTCAAACATGGTCCTTTGCCGGATTTCGAACTTTAATGTCCGAAAACCGTTCGTCAATAAGATACTTCTAGAAGTCTGAAATAGAATGTAGTAAGTAACACAGACACTATTTTAATTACAGAATTACTTTAAGCCCGCAGTTGTGGAGGTTTCTTCTTCATCACACAGAATTTATCGGAAAAATAAATCTTCATAGCAAATAAAACTACAATAAAAATCCTAGTTTTGCACCAGGATTACTGTCACTTTGTCTAGATTCAGAGAATCATCAAAATATCGTGATTGTACTGCTATTATCACCTGAAACTCGATGCTTCCCAGTATAAATGAATTAGAAATTTTAAGTTGTTATTTAGCAGTTTATTAGTAACGTGAAATATCACTGCATTTGTTGTGGTAATAATGATGTAATGCAATATTTATTAATGTTCTACGAACAACATGGTGCCAATATATTCTGAGTCATACAAGATACATATAGATATACAGATAGCAGATAGATATCCAGAACAAGAAGGTGTTAAATATGAAAGTTTGATAGCAATTCAAATATTTTACGTAATTGTTGTTGATTAAACGTTTAAACAAATACAATCTTTGTCAGAATCAGTCAATAATTTATGATGCCTTGTTCTGTACAAACTACAAAGGAAACACTAATTCAAAATTTTCCCCCTATGTTCTAAATTTGAATTTTATTTATAATGATTAGACCGGGATAGAGGATGGGAAAGAATTTGGGAAGGTGTTGGCCAGGGTATATGCTGTAGGTGCCATCCCAGCATTTGTCTGGTGTGACTGAGGAAAACGTGGAATAACCTCAAGCAGGATGGTAGCCCGCTGAGATTGAACCCACGGCCTCCCGAATGTTACGCCGACGCTCTAACACTGACCTACGGCGACTTGGTCAATATTCTAAAAATTCCAGATTAAAGCAAATACGTCAGTACGTACTCCTAATCTTTTGAGAATAAGGGAATTTGAATTTTTTTATAACAAAATATCCTGAAAAGGCAATATTACTACTAATAATAATACTCTCTCTATATAAAATAGAAATCCTCACTAACTGACATATCAACGCTCAGGTGACACTGTCTAAGGTCGATATTTGAAATTTATGTATAATCTGGCATTAACTCATTTATTTCACTGATGTTCGATAAGGTAGCAGAAAAGTGCATATTGCGAAAGTAGAAATGAAAAAAGTTATTTCTTTTTTTAAAAAAAAAAATCGGTGACCTGTGGTGGGATCGAACTCGATACCTTTAGAACAACTCTCCAGCGAATTATCCACTAGACAGTACAACCAGATATTCGAAGACGACTGCCGAGCAAAGTGACGGTGCAGGTAACAGTTGTACTAAGAATAAATGATACGTTCTTGACCCCACACAAGGCACTTTTTCTTTTAAAAAATGTAAATAACGTTTCCCATTTTCATCTTTCCATATTCTAATCTACCGGCAGAATTCTTTTGGAAAGGAATACCGATACTTGAGTTACATAAATTCTAGATGAAAACGGTCGGAAAAGTGCGAACCCCAACCTTTTCCCGACTACCAGGAAGTGGGTGGTCAGTGCAAGTTTAGTTTCTCCGTCGTCATACTATGCAATTTGCAATGTGGTATCTTCAAAGAGACCACATTTTCTTTCGTCTGTGAAAGAGTCGAATCTAAGGTTGTGTCATTTGTAATGTTTAGACCTACCAAAAGAGTGTCTATATTCAAAAAATAATTTGGTTGAATTACATTCCTTTCTTTCTAACAGGGTTCACACATGACCTTTCGTCAAAAAATGTAGGATTTCGGGCTTAAATATCTATTTTTTTAAAAAACCTGAAATTTAAAGGTAACCTTGTTAGTGGTCAGCTCACAACCAAAATTACAACTTTCATTTCTAATTGGATTGGTCAGTGCAAGCGGATTATATATGTGTATATGCAGCTTCATATTACTAAACAGCTTGAAAGGAACACTTTTAATTCCCATGAACAACTTTTTATTGACCAAGCCATTCATAAATAAAAATTGCCATTTCTACTGTGATTTGAGAACATACAAAGTTTCCTGAAGAAGACCAACTTTCAGATTTTTGTGATGGCCCATTTGAGATATTTTGGAAAGAAATAAGGCATTTTTCCTGTAGCAAACAAGCGTTCTGATTCAACGCCACAGGATTTTCTACATAATCATCCTGTTGATAGTTCTAAACATCACAAGAGAAACTGCAGTCTTATATTCAACTTCTTCCCTAAAACATGGTGACTTTCGTGAAGATACTACATTAGCATTTGCATCGTATAGCGAAGAAAATCTGCTGGTATTGAAAAAAAAAATACAAAATAAAAGTTGTAATTTCTACTGTTAGTTGGTCACATACGAAGCTTTTTCGAAACCACATTTCAGATTGTTTCATAAGGATGCATATGCAATATTTAAGCCCGAAATCCGGCATTTTTTTCGCAAAGGGTCATGTTTGAACATCCGTAGAAAAAATGAGTGTGAAGGTAAGAAACTCTTTTGGGAGGTCTAAACACGGCAAAATTTTGCAGAATTTTATTCAACTCCTACACCCAAAACCTTGGTTCAAAAATATAATTTTATACAATTCGTAAATTTATTTTCAGCCTAATTTTTGGAATAAAGAAATTAACTTTCAAAGACGAGATTCCACATCTTCCAAGTGCATTTCAAGACCTACCCATTTTTTTAAATTCAGCTCTTTAGTTCTTCTAGTTTTGGGGATATGCAGGTTTCCGTACATATCCTACGGGAGTAAAAACATCACCCACCATGTTGAAAACATGGTCACCCCGAGAGATAAAATCATCACATTTCTATCGAAAGTCGTTCTGATTTCTTCAGGTATGTAGGACTCACATATATGAAAAAAAATCTAAAATGGTGATGTAACCAGTTTTTCTAAAATTGGATGATTTGTCCAGGAATGACCCAATTTTACTATAACTAATATACACCAATCGAATCTTCCTTATCTAAAATCACTCATGTATAAAATGGTCTACTTAGCGTGACTCACTCTGTTGGTGCGTTCCTAACACAAATCTTGGGAATATTTTTTTTGTTGTAAATTTAGCTCAGGGTTAAAACCTTTGCTTTCTAAAGCAATGCGACTCATACATGGGTTCGAGTCCTGGTCGGTACAAGAATTTTTTCTTCTACTTAATAAGACAATAATAACTTCTCTTCATCATAGAATTTGGAACCAAGCCCGGAAGAGATTAAAGCCTCACCACTTCCAAATGAACAAAAACAAACAGTTCAGAGTACTGAACTGAAACCTGTGAAAAGAAACTAAAGTACAGTTTAGTGTCCTCATCGTTCGTGGGGATCGTGAACTTTGGGGATATTGAACTTGCGGTCTGCAGCGATAATCAGACTTTGGATTTTTTTCTCTTATAACCTAATTTTCTTTTGACAGCCTTTTACTATTTCAAATGGTAAATGAGATTATGGAGGCGTAACATCCGTATGACAAATAGCTGCAGACAAATCTGTATTGTTATTACACGATTTAATTTATTTGTATTTAACATTCACATATAATATACCGATTTTCTGTCAACGTCCACCACCTCTCTGATGTTATATCTTAAACATAATAACTAATTATGTTCTGAAATGATTGTATGAATACATATGAAACTTATTTGTCTCAATGTAATTTTTCATCTCCTTATACATGCTCCCTATACAACCTCTCTCATACTATATGTCATAACGAAAAAAATCGGTGAGGGTACAATCGTCGTTACGGGCCGGTTTTTAAAGAATTATTTAAAAAATAACAGTTTAAATGAAGTTTCATGTGTCTGCGAGCCACAATTTGAAACAGCGCAACAAGAAATTACTAAGATCTCATAATAGACACATTCCCGCAAATTATATCTCATAACGGACAAAATCAGTGAGGGTACAATAATCGTTACGGTCCGGGTTTTTGAATATAGGCTTTGAAGCTAGATAGACGTGTGCGTGAGTGCTCCTTGATTCGAGTGTTTTTCATAAGGAGAAACGGGGCGGACCAAAAAAGTAAGTAGATATTTTTATTTATGAACATAAGTGGAACGTTACCTGAAGGTGCGGACCTCGTATTATTTTTTTTGAAGGAGATATCAGGAACAGAAATTTCCCATGTTAATCATATGGGAATAAAGAGAAGTCATTCACGTTGGCTCTGAGATCTCTACATCACCAGAGTGTCTTTGACCGTGGACATCCGGCGTCCTTGAAAGGACAATCAATTGCCAGATAAAATTATTCTAAGTCCCGGTTCCTCCACAATAATAAAATTTTTCTAAGTTCTTTGTGTAGTGCCTATATAAGGAACATGGAGGGCTAAGGGGTCTGTGCCTTCCGGGCCGCTGGTGATGGGTTCATGATATTTTGGGGGGCCGTTGACCTCATATATGGGACTTATTGATCCCCGGGAATGTTTTCGACCTGGAGTTCGGTCGCGAACGTTTTAGTGTGGATCCCCCGGGGGTACTGACCCCCCCGAAAAGTGTGTAAAAAAATTAAACAAATTTTAAAAGAAAAAAAAGAAAAAAGAAAAGAAAAAAAAGATTAATTTTGGGGGGTTTTCGGTTACCCTTTTCACCCATTTTTTCCTTTTCCCCTTTTTTCCCTTTCCCCCACCCTCCCCTTTCCCGGAGGTCTGCGGCCTTCTGGGTGTCGTATGCCTTGAACCGCGGTCCTGGGGGTGCACCCGCTTTCTTCCATAAGTGATAAACACTATCGTTTTTTGTGTTCTTGTGTACTGTATACTGTGTGTAGTGTACTTTTTACAAGTGTGCGAAATCGAAATCGAAAATGGTGAAAAAGTTCGACCTCGCGGACGTCACCAGATCGGGTCTGGAAAAATTTGAGGCTGAATGGCTAAGCCCAGCGCCGGACGCTCGTGAGTACCCGAACAACCTTTTCTACCTTAGATTTCAAAGCAAGGTGAAGAAAAAGGAAATAAATGCTACGAAACATCGATCCAGTAAAGAGGACAAAGAACTGAAACAGGGCATAATCGACGAAGTATGCAGAATGCAGAATGGGAGAAAATACACAGGGACAAAGATGGAACACCAAGGTCACTGAGGAACGTGAGAAAAGGACCCACTGACCGGGATGCGGAGGATAGCATGTCAAGACCAGGAACACCAAATCCAGTATCCGAGGATACAACCAAGAGGAAGAGAATACCGGAAGAAGAGGAGATGACCAAAAGAAGAAAGGAAGAAAAGGAAATGGAGGATCTCAAGATCAAACAGGCATTTTTAGAGGATAGAATACTCGAGCTAGAAAGAAACCAAGCCAAACTTGAAAAAGAAAACGAAAGGCTAAGGAATTGTGAAATCAAGCTAGTTCAACTCCAGACCAAACGAGAGGAGAGGGAGCATGAGCTTGACAAACAAGAGAGATATTTATCAACGTATTGAGAGAAGATGCGATCCAAGGTAGTATTCACGTAAAGGAATTGGAGATCATAAACGGACAACTAGAGACGAGAAAAATTGAAATCAAGGAGAAAATGCGACAACTGGAAGAAGAAATTAAGAAACTCTGCACGGAGAATGGTAGCCTAAAGGCAACTAAAGGACTAAGCGTGGCAACAACACCGACAGTGAGTTTTGCAGAAATTTTAAAAAGGGACACTACCAAAATTCCGGAAAAGACGCGTTTGATCGAGTCGAACAAAAGAAACTCCAGACCAACAATCGTCATTAAACCAAAGGAGGGAGAAAGCCTCGAGGATGCAAGAATGAGGTTAACCAGGACAGTGAGTAGGCAGGACCGGATCAACTTTCAAATTATACAAGCAAAGACAGCGCTCATCCTGCAGATGGCGACAGCTCAGGACGAGGAGAAGATTAGGCAGCACCCAGGAATGATCCAAAACTTCGATCTAACCAATAAGAGCAATAAGCGCAAGCCGTTAATGATAATGTATAACATACCATCCGAGCTCAAGGAGAACGATGCAATAGAGGAACTCATAGAAAGAAATCTTCAAGAGCTGACCGACGAACAGAAACAGCTCATAAGACCAAGATTTAAAACGGGTCCCAAGAATCAAGATACGTACCATCTTGTGTTTGAGGTACCCAAACATGTAAGGGAAACCATTTTAAGAAATCCGCGGGTCTACATCGGCTACGAAGCTACCAATGTTAAGGATTTTCTTGTGGTAACAAC
The DNA here is from genome assembly GCA_022664845.1 of Lepisma saccharinum. Lineage (NCBI taxonomy): Eukaryota > Metazoa > Arthropoda > Insecta > Zygentoma > Lepismatidae > Lepisma > Lepisma saccharinum. The sequence goes on from JAGDQP010013414.1 coordinate 10,678, forward strand.
TTGACTGAATTGTCATGATTACGGTCACATAGCAGCCCACTGTAGAAATGACGCGCGTTGTGGCTGCTGTGGCGAAAAAGGCCACAAAAAGATGGAGTGCAAAGATAAGGATAAGAAGATATGCATTCCCTGCAATTCGAGGAAAAAAGCTGTGTGGGGCCAAAACGCAACAAGAATGCCCAGAGTACAAGTTGGCGTTACAACGAGTCATAGATCGTTTCGATTATGGATTGTAATCCAGTTCGAGTCAAGACAAAAGCATCACCAACCTCAAAAAGAACCCCCCATGCAGGAAAAAGAGAAGCCTGGAAAGGTTTTTGGAATTTAATAATAATAAGAAGGTAGAAAACTTTAGTAATTGGGTAACAGAAAACACAAAATTAACGGAAGAATTCCTCGTAATGAAGCATGGGCACATAAATATGGACCAGGAAGACCAAATAGTACTCCATTATATTAACCCCAACCTGGTCACCTTTCCCAGGGGTTTCGCCCAGACGGTGGCCCTGTCACACGATGAATACAATCTAGAAAATAGGTACAACTGCAAAATTATTAACATAAAGTCATCCAGAGAAACCTTCCAAGAAGACTTAGAACTAACATTAGACTTACTCTCGGCAGTTAAACATGACAAAAAAATAAAAATAGTTATACCAGCCATAGGGATGGGTCTCTGGAGGCCGGATTCTCAGGACGTTCTGCTGGCTCTGAAGAAATGGGAACATGACATTGAGAATGTCGGTCTTGAGATGATAGTTCAGGACAGACTCCTTTATGAGAATATTATGAGAACTTGGAGCACACTAGAAACAAAAGAAAACAGAACGGATGCTAGGGACGAGGCTCACGAAAGCCAGGAAGGTAAAGATGAAACGCAGAGGGATAAAGACGAAAATGACGTTATAGCTAAGAGACAAGTAACGGAGAAACGAAAGGAAGAAGTGAGGAAGAAAAGAAGAGGATGGAAATCTTGGATCCCTAGACTATATAAGAAGAAACATAGTCAGAATAGAAGCTCCGAGATAACTGAAGCAGAGATGGAGGATATGGTAATACCTAACATGGAAGATACGGAGGAAGAACTGGCAGAAGAAGAAGAAGGAAGAACCACAAACTTTAATCCAAAGGAATTCTATGCAGGTCTTAACAAAGGATATATTCTGTCCCGATTGGAAGAACCGTTACTTCTGGCAGCCGCCCTTAGAACGGTTATCAGGAACATTCATCCAAATGGTAAAACGATCACCTTTCCAATAATCGACGAAGTGGACAGAATAAATCTACGTTCAAATGGCATAATTGCAGATCCACAAAAGCTACTGTACCTGATCGACAAAGTATTCGAGAGGAGGGATGAGTCCCTCCAGCTAAACAACATATACAGACAATTCGTCATGGCGTACGGACGCACAGTGTTCATCCCGACAGAAAAGTTCCCGGCATGTTACGTCCACTTAAGACAACCATAAGTCGTTCAAATTCGTCCAGGTTAACTTGGACAAATCAAAATTAGCCACACAAGAACTAAGGCTATATTCTGAGAAGGAAAAAGTGGACGTGGCATGCATCCAAGAGCCCTATGTTAATAAGGGAAAGATGATGGGTATGCCGACCGTCGTCATGGTATTGCTACCGGACGACCCGAATCCTATGGTCGCAGTAGTTATATTCAATGGGAAGATTGAAGCACTGGTGTATTCTAGATATACATGTAAATGGATCCAGACTTTTAGCCTTAAACTTGGGAAAAATCAGATTACAATAGCAAATCTCTCCTACCAGTTCTCCATCCCAGCGGATGTTTTTGTAGGTAAACTAGAGGCAATTCTGGACGGGTTTTATAGGAGTAATTTACTAATTTTGGGGGATTTTAATGCTAAGTCTCCGCTCTGGCACTGCCCGAGAACAGATGAAAACGGTGAAAAGTATGAAGACATCATCAACCAATATCATCTAATCATACACAACAAGGAGAATCAACCATCCACGTTTCAGGGCAGGGCTGGCGCGGAGAGTAATATTGATATAACTTTAACCAGAGGAAATCTTTATAGAAATATACAGGAATGGAATGTGATCGAGCGCGCGACTACGAGTCAGCACAGCGTCATCAGCTTTAAGATAAATTTTATGTTGGACGACAATAATAATGACATAAATGAACCTGATGATCTAAACTATAGTATCAAAAGATTAAACTTCACAAAACTAGTGAACAAATTGGACCTACCACAAATTGAAAAAAAATATAAATTTGGATGAGCTGGCCGAAAAAATAGAAAAAGCCACGCAAGATTCAATTAAAAAAGTAGCACCTAAAATAAGCCAAGTCAAAAAGAGAAAAAAAACTTCTGGACCCAAAAATTGGAAAATTTAAAGCGAAAACTAAAAGCGAGCAGGAAAAGTTACAGGGCAGCCCGGGACCACGAACTTAGATCACAACGCCTGAACAAATACAGACAAATTAAACAACAATTTGAGAACGAACTTTCTGAAACAAAAAAGAAAACTTGGAGCAGGTTCGTGGACGAGAACTTAAGCAAGGATAGTCATGCAAAATAGTCATGCAAAAAATCAAAACGAAGGGAGTAATGAACACACTAAAGAAAGAAGATGGATCTTTTACAACCAATTGGCTAGAAACAGTGGAACTCATTTTCTCCAAATTATTTCCGGACGACAACGAGGATGAGGATAACAAAGAAAATATACGGATCAGACAAGTAACAGGGCATACCCCAAATGTCGACGAGAATCAAGAATTACCATTAATAACAAATGAAGAAGTGACGGCTGCAATCAAGACCCTCAAATCCAATAAAAACACCGGGACCAGACGGGATTAAGAACGAAATATACAAATCTTTATCAGATTTTTGGACACCATATTTAACCAAGTTATATAATGAATGCCTGAGTCAGGGAAGGTTCCCAAAAGTATGGAAAAAAGCGAATCTCATACTGTTAAAAGGAGAAGACAAACCGAAAACGAGCCCGAAGTCGTACAGGCCTATATGCCTGCTAAATGTGATAAGTAAGATCTTCGAGAAAATGATAGTTAAAAGAATCAACGACAGAAGAAACAATCTCCAAGATTGTAGATTACAGTATGTTTTCCGTCAAGGCAAGTCGACCCAGGACGCAGTGAATGAGATATGCGGAACAATTAATACACTTAAACAAGAGAACTGCAAATACGTAATGGGAATCTTCTTTGACATTACAGGTGGTTTCAATAACGTATGGTGGCCATCAGTGTTAACGGAGTTGAAAAATATTGGGGTCCATCCCGCTGTTTGGAAAACAGTCAAAAACTACTTTCAGGACAGAACAATACAGATAAATACAGCTGATGGCGTCATGAGGAAAACACCAACAAAAGGATACCCGCAGGGATCCGTACTCGGGCCAATAATATGGGACATGATATTTCAGCCATGTCTGGAAATGCTGGATGGATTGGAACAGGTGGAAAGGGTTGTGGGATACGCGGACGATCTGGCAGTCGTAATAAAAGGAAATATCAGGAACGAACTACAAGATAAACCTAACCAAATTATAGGAAGAATGACATCATGGTGCAAGAACAACAAACTCACAATATCGGCGGAAAAGAGCAAGTATGTCTTGTTTAAAGGCAACTTAAATTTCAATAGGGGACCACTAATAAAAATTAATGAAAAATCAGTTAAAAGAAGAATTTAAATATCTTGGCGTCATTCTAGATGAAAAGTTAAATTTTAGGACGCACGTAACCGCAGTAAAGAACAAGGCCATCAAAATATCGCATAAAATAGTTAACATTGCAACCAATGATTACAGGATACCCTTGAAAGTAATAAAAATGTACCGTGATGTCCTAATCCGGTCTGTAGTCGGATACGCCGCCAGTGCCTGGTGCCACCGGATGGACGACGTAAGACAACGGCAGATTATAAATAGATCTCAACGGCAAATATTGCTCCGTCTTACTGGAGCCTACAGAACTACTCCGGTGGAGGCACTCCAGGTGGTGACCGCGACCATGCCCATGCACCTTCAAGTTAAAAGAATGGGAGCCGCGTACTCGCTCAAGAAAGGAAACGAAGAGAAGATCATAGACATTCTTCACCAAACAGCAGGAAGTAGAAGAGAAATCCAAGAAATACTGACCAGTGCGTGGCAAACATTCTGGGAGGAATCATCGAAGGCAAGAAGACTTTTCAGCATTTTCCCGGACGTGGCTGAGAGGACAGAGATGCATCTGGAGATAGAAGCAGGGTTGCTCCATTTCGTCACCGGTCATGGCCCTTATAGACAGAGACTGAAAGACCTAAACTTAGTTGAGAACAATATGTGCCGCGCCTGTGGAGTGGTTGCGTCCCCAGATCACGTTGTCCTTAGATGCCGGGAGACAGAAGAGCTAGTCAGAGAACAAAGAGCCCTCCTGGGGGAGAGACCCGTCACAGAGGTACTGAGAACTCCAGAACTGGTGGCGGTCCTCCGGGAGACGGCGAATAAAGTTTCATTATTCTACAAGAGAAGGTTCTTGGCCGGGAGGCGCGCCTCGGGGCGCGGCGCGATGTAGTGAGATCCCAACAGTATGAAAGTGTACAGTCATTACCGGAGTCAACAGCGTAATGTCTGCGCGCGCGAGCGGGTCTCCCGCGACAACCGCGGCATCCGCGTTTACAAACAAATATTCCAACAAATAAACGAACAAAAACAAATAAGTACCATAGTAAAAGTGCAGAAATTTTGAAACAACGTTTATCTAATATAACGGTACAAATTAAGAACAAAACAACGAAAATCTATATAAACAAGACTAACCATAAGTTAGTGTTAGTGTGATGTTGCTGGAACTCCAGCAATACGGAGTGCATTGCCGGAATACCGGTGAGAGATACTCATATACAGTGTGAAAGTGCGCGTGAGTGGTGGAGGGAACCGGGATGAGTGTTGTTATTATTACTTAGTGGAAATAAATATAAGTCGATAAACTGACTGAAGGCTGCAGAAACCGCAACCAACGGTTGAATGATATATACTACCCATGAGTGAATGAGTGATGGATGAGTGTGGTATAGTGAATACTAACGAATGAAGAGAAGAGGAAAAAGTGTTGCAGAAACAGTGAGTGATGCAGGACTAACAATGAAGAAGAAGATCAGCTTCTCTTCTTACCTAGTGCAACCTAACAAGAAGAGATCGAGCAAGGAGAAGACTGGAAGGCCATCCCTGTGACGGGACAACAACTGTAATCCAGAAAGAAGAACCCAACTCCAAGGAAGCAACCATTAATCTTTCTTAATCTCGTTACAGGGAGATGCTGAAAAGAAGAAGAAGCCCTGCTCAAGCTATGTGTTGTGTTGTCCTATATTTGCCCTGTGTCGTCTTATCTGTATTGTATGTGTTTTTTTCTATAAAATAAAGCATATAATAGTAGGTAGGGATCCCCCATGCAAATGTTCTAACAACTAGGAACATAGACCAGGAGAACATTCTGGACGCCTGGTCAAAAGTCCGTCCCGCAACACCAACTGTCTTGAATAGGTGGAACGCAGGAGATCCTTGGAATGCCGGAACTCCGGCAATCCAACAATCTCTAGGGACAAGCCTGACCCAAGCTGAGAAGTACTAAGACGTACGTGCTGCACGACCCAGAAAGTGCACGACTTAACTTGTGCAAAGCATGCAAAGAGGCAGGGGTGGTAATTCGGGACCCCCCTAAATAATCGTTACGGTCCGGTTTTGAAAGATTTATTTAAAAAATAACAGCTCAAATTTAGTTTCATGTGTCTGCGGGCCACAATTTGAGACAGCGCAACACGAAATTAGTAGGCTCTCATACTAGACACACTCCCGCATACTATATATCATAACGAACAAAATCGGCGAGTGCGCAATCATCGTTTTGGCCCGGTTTCAAAAGATTTATTTAAAAAATCACAGTTTGCATAAATTTCCATGTGTCTGCGGGCCACAATATAAAACAGCGCAAAACAAAAATGGCGGAATCTCATACTAGACAACCTCCCTCATACTATATGTCATAACGAAAAAATCGGTGAGGGTACAATCATCGTTACGGCCCGGTTTCAAAAGATTTATTTAAAAAATAACAGTTTAAATGAAGTTTTATATGTCTGCGGGCCACAATATAAAACAGCCCAAAACAAAATTAGTAGGATCTCATACTAGACACTCTCCCGCATACTATATACCATAACGACTAAAACCGGTGAGGGTACAATCATCGTTCTGGCCCGGTTTTTAAAGATTTATTTCAAAAATTAAAGTTCAAATGAAGTTTCATATGTCTGCGGGCCA